>BMAV01019505.1:494642-506750 GCA_019973955.1 Trichonephila inaurata madagascariensis
TATATATTTTTTTTTTTGGTATTTTTATAATTAATAATACCTTTATAGATTTCTTTTTTTTAAAATAACAAAATTATTTTAATGTAAGGGAAAAAAAGAAAATATTCCCTAGATAAGAGCTATTTTTAGTACATCATTTGGATGTACAGTAGAGTCTCAAAAACTCGGCCTACAGTGAACCGAAGGGTGACCGAGTTTGCGAAAATGCCGGTTTATCGAGAACAGGATTACAGAAGAATAAGTGCGAGTGTTTCCTCAAAAATTACTGTATTGAACTTGTGTGTATTGTTTGAGAATACACAAAAGACAGCAAACTGCCCAAATACCATTAAACAAAGGAAAAGTACGTACTTTATGTAGGCATTGAGCACACTTACTACATGAAAATAAAAATTAATGAATACATAGTGCAGTACCTTACCTTAGTACAGTACAGTACATACATAGTACAGTTGCTGTTGTTGTTGCTTATGCCACCTGCCTGACATAGTCAGGTCGAGGCCCACGAAATTCATCGTGGCAATGGGCTAGATGTACGCCTGTCGTTGGCTTTTAGCCTTGAGCACCATACAGGTGACAGTACGATTTAGCTCGGAGAAATTCCCGAAGGAACGATAGATGGCGACACCACCTATCTCCACCTCCACAATTTAGGCATGGGACTGAATTGGAGGAAAATTTCCTCCAGTTCCCTGCACTCGTGATTCAGCCCACAAGACTTTCGGACCCACTGATTTAACTAGCATGTGCTCCGCGTGTACTCGGAGGGTATTTGGCGGTACGGGCATCGAACCCAGGTCTTCCGGTCCGGAGTCCGTGGCTTTAACCACTAGGCTACCCACATCCTACATAGTACAGTAATTTACCTTATCAGACGCACCTCAGAAATAAACTTCATGAAAGCAGAAAGCTGTCTATAATAAAAAAAAAATTTTAAAAAATGGCTACTTTTTTTTTAAAGAAATGCGTTATGTCCAGTTGTCTTCCGTCCTACTCTCTGCATTTTGCTGCTCGCGAAGACGAAGGAACAAGAGTGCAAGAGTGTGACTGAACTAATTCGGGTGTGGTCGCGAGGGGCACAGAGTCACCCCCCGCTCTCGAAATCATTAATTCTGAGAAAACTATTTATTTGTTATGAATGACGTTGTCAGTATCCACCTATAGGATATCCTTCATGGGAACTAAAATATATTTGTCACATATCTCCCTCTTCTTTGGGAATTGCAAATGTTTTTTACAATCTTAAGGTACTTGGGATGACTGAATTTCCCCAAAATATTTTCTACGATCAGGTTACATTTCCCCTTGGGAACGACTTAGTGGTTTTGATAGCTGTATTGTAAGACTTATTCTGGTTTTTTAAATGTAAGTGAACAGAATAAAAAAAATAAAAAAATGGGCATCTGCGATCTCTATTGAATGAAGTTTAAACTGATCCAGCAAGGAAATAACCTGATCAAATAATATATAGGAATCATGATAGCGAAAGTGAATTTCAGAAAAGCGAGATTAACATGATACTTTTGAATTGAATGTAAAATCTTCAAATCCTACCTAAAATACTTCACCAAGAAAGATATGAAATCACAAGTGTATACCATAAGACAGGTATGCCTTGTAAAAGACCCAAGCAAGAGTAAAAATTTAACGTGCTATTAGTCAATCATCAAAGAACAATATAAAATTACAATAACGTGAACAAAATATGAGAGTCTTGTCTGCGAATATCATTCCTGTAATGTTAGAGAAAAGTATCTTTGATTAGTGTCCTTATGAAAGTCACGCACATTTGAAACATCTTAATTCAGTTTAATTGGATTTTTTCTCAAATTATCAAAGAAAAATTTTAAAAAATCCTTTAAATTCGATAAGTATACTTTCTCTTAATTAAGTTATTCACTGAAACTACGATTTTTATCGTGTACAATAAAAATAATTATAAAAAAAAAGAATTACGGTGACTCCGTCACCCCGCGCGACTATTAACGTTAAGTATCGAGTGCGCGCCTTCTCCCAGGTTAAACGAACTGCTGGGTTATCGAGAACTTAGTTTTTTCACACACAGGACTGTATTGTATTAAAAATGTAGGTAGAGATGTATGTATAGGGTTTATGAAAATTAACAAAACTACAAAATTAGAATTGAAAGAAAAAAAAACTGTCGATTTGCAGTTAGATGAAATGAATCAGGGATAAGACATGGAAATTTTTTAAAAAACTATGCACTAAAGTAACAAACATGAAATTCGATTTTTTTAAAAAAGAATTATTATAAAAAGTATAGACTTTTGCAAATTTTTAAAAACCAAACCTTATAAAAACATTTTAACCAGAGATTTCAAAATGAGCGATTGTAAGCCGAGTCCATCGATAAATTATTCACTAAAAATGAATCGATTTCTCGATTAACACATTGCAAATGATAATAATACACGTATTAAGAAATGTTACTCGATACTTTACAGTCAGTCTTTTTTGAAAATGCTGAATATATAAAAATGAGCATAAACAAATTTTATGGAAAAAAATATAGTTCTAGATGGAAGCGAAAATGATATTCACTCGATAATGCAAATTTTGCCACAGCAGAGGTCCTATTTTTATCATCCAAATAAAGCTATTTACTAACAGGTGTATTGATTCATACGAACTTGTCCATTTGTTCGTCTTCGGCCTGTCTAAAAAATATGCTTTTCACGCAATATAACTGACAGGAAGATATCCACTTATGGAAACGAGAGATACTCGATTGCGATAATTCGTAGGCATGTGCGTTTTGCTGGAAAAATTTCGATAAAACTGGAAATTTGCTACCCGTTATCGTCTAAATCGGTACAATCTATCGCTTTCTATCCCTAAAATGTCTCACCGATCAGCAGAATCGAAAGGATTGAAAACATCTTGAAACGAAACACCTCCTAATCTTAGGTGCTAACTAAGGAGAACTTGTGGCTGGAATTAAAAGAGAAAAAAAAATTTATCGTGATTTATAACGCGTGACGATGAAAAAGAAATTTCAATTGACCTTGACCTTGAAAAAAATATCTCATCTCTGCCGTAGATGACGGGAAAATGACAGCTGCACCTGTCTAGAAGGTGCAATGCCAATGTCCCAACTTTCCTATCAGAGCAAAACAACACGATTATACTTTTGTGTACATTGTGTCACATAGTTTTTGAGGAATCATGAGAAAAATAAGGTTCAAAAGGTTTATTAAAGGGGTAGAATTAATTTAATGATTTAATTACCTGTATTAAATAAAGGTCATTCAAAAAAGAATGCCGCGATTACGAAGTTGTATTAAGCAAAATGATAAAAACAATGCACATATTTTTTATTGTATTACTTACAAAGTTACAAAGATTTGTATCCATTTTTATACGTTTCTATATGAGCACCATTAGTTGTTAGACAGTTGTCGAGATAGTAGTGTCCATATCTTCTGAATAACTTCTCTGCAGTTTTCATGCTCTTTTATTCAAAGCTGTATTACCTGAAACTTTTTCTCCTGGAAGCAACGTTGCACTAACTCGACTGAATTCAATCAGTCTACTTACTACAAGACAAATTGTGCTTTTTGTTTCACTGTCTGTATCTCTCAATGAAATAACAGACCGAATAGCTGCAATTAAAAAGATGCCGCTGAAATATTCGACTTTTACTAACAACGTTCAACGCTGCCAGTTGGGCTTGAGGAAAATCTTGCATCTTTAATTTTATTTTTCAAGGTTAGATTTATTTCTCGAGAAAATACCAATTTTACAAAATGCCAGTTTTCTTTTTGGTTGACGTGCTACCTTATTTTTCTTCAAAAAATTAGGTAATGTTTTTATTCAATAACTCACTAGTATGCTTCTAAGTTTTATTTCTTTGCATATTATATATAAGGCTCTGGTTTCATGTATGTAGTCCAACAGAAAAAATGTCATAACGACAACGCAGAAAATAACTGAAGGCAAACTGCATTTAAAAGAGCATATCATTCTCAAAGACTAGAATTAGAAAGCAGTTTTCAAACAAGCTAAGAAATCTAATGTGAACTAGTAGCTACTTTTCGCTCGTTTTCACTTAACCTCTGGTAATTCTATTTTGTTGTTTGATTTTAGAGCTTCACCTAGGAAAGGCATGGCCAACTTGATTTTAGGGCATGGGCCAACTGGTCTCAGCCCAGGACCTAGGCCTTGGAATGGCCTCAATAAAACCATGATCCGAATAATTTTAACCATCAAATTTTATTCTTGGAAATACTGACCGAAAAACTAGAATTTCGAACCACATGCCAACTGGCAACAGTGACAAGACTATCAGTCTTAGGTATACCACCGTACACCAGCATTGCTCATTTAGTCTAAAAGCAGCAGTCGATCAAGTCGTTTTATGCCTAATTTTGTGAGATTGGGAGTCACACACATTTATATGCTACGGATTACCGTTTGTATGATTATTTGACAACGTATGCTATAGATTGTCTACTGAAAAGGATCACACATGGTAGGACTACTCTTTCGAAGAGGTCCAGAACCTTTAAAACTGTTAAGACGTCATTGCTGGAAAGTAACCACGTATATTTTTTTAGGTATATTATGGCTATTTTATATACCCCTCCCCACTCGCAAAATTTTCATGAGATATGCTACTTGATCTTCTAATGCAGGGATGGCGAACCAGTGGCACGCGTGCCATTGATGGCACGCTACACAATATTTTTGGCACGTCAGTAATCCAAACTGTTTGCCTTTTATTTCAAAATTTCAAAGTTCACTATGTAGTGTTACGAACAAACACGAGTGATCGCTTGCGGGCGGCGGGGAGGATCACACTCGTTTATTATTGTCTTGCCTTAGTTACGTCGTAGACTACAATTACTTATGATGTTAAGTTTGTCTATGCATAGCATTGTCAATTTCATTGACACAACTGTATTTTAAAGTTTATCTGTGTTATATTTACGATTTTTAACTGTTATTTAACATGGTTAGTTCAGCAAAAGATCAAAAAGTGCAAGATAGTAAGTGTAACATAGAATTTCAAATTTGGTGGGCCGGAAGAAATATGGCATTATTAGTAAAGGCGACAAAGCGGTGTGTGTTTTATGTTCTGGAATAGCGGTATACAGAACATTGCCCGAAAAACAATATTTTGAAACAAATCACGAAAAAAAGAGAATCACAGCAAAAATAGTTAATTGCTTAGAAACCGTTTGGCAGATGACTTCAAATTAAGAATATATTCTACAAAAAGTAACATCTTACAATCCTAATATAAGTGATTTGTCATCCAATCTGCAACAACAGAAGTCACAGTAATGTTACTTTAATTTGAATTACACGTATAACTAAAACAATTATAACTGTACAGTGCAAAAGGTATTTTTTCGTAGTAAATAGAGCTTATTAGTACTTAGTTTTATTATATATATTTTCCCGATAATCACAAGTCAAAATTATATGACGGCACGTCTATACCTCATTAAATACTTCTTTAGAAAAAAAATGGCACGCTATTCCATAAGGGTTCGCCACCCCTGTTCTATTGTAATCTTTTAGATGTTGCGGTATTAAAAATTGATTAGATTTCGTACGTCACTAAAAATCTGGCACACATTCTAATTCAGTAAATTTATCTTCCGATTTGGTATAATTCTTCTGAACGATATTCTATATAGAACCAAAATTATATAAGATTTTGCAAATTTTTGTTAAACTAAGCGCTGGATTTCTTACATAATTAGTTTTCTTTCGTGAGAAGCATTTAACATAATTGATTTCTGATATCGACATGTTATTACGCTTTTGTATAAGTACGAGGAACTGGGATATGATGAGAAAAAAGTTTAAAATTAACATCATAATCTAGTATTATTATTATTATTTATTAGCAAGTGTATTAGTTCTAGATTTATTTCAATAATCTTCCTATAAGTCAAATTCCAGTTAAGCTATATTGAATCCATCTCTAACTATAAAATTTATTCCGATAACTTTTTCCTTCGATATATTTGTTTCGTTCTTTAAAAAAAAAACAGCCACATTTTTTTTCAAAAAAAAATTAACCAGTTACTTTTTTTCCAGGTAGAAAGGCGGGAAGGGAAAGTGTGTCACGTGTTTGCATTCTCTATCATTCTATCTAGACAAGCACACCTGTCGCAAGAGAAGGAAACAGAGATGGTAGCATCGATGTGACAACCTTCAGTCGGCGTGTTTGTCACTTATGTGTTACGTGTGAAGTGTTACGATGCTGCCAGATTTCGGTTACAGGTGTTATACAAAGAATCTTTATTAGAAAAACTAAAAAAAAAGATTAAAAATCAGTGGCTCTTTCTCAGAAGGAAAGAAAAAAAAACTTATATTTTTAAAACCAAACGATTTATTTATATTAGCAATCACAATGAATTCTTTTTTTTATTCCGCAAGGTCAGTGAAAAGCATTGAATTTATTCAGGATTAACCCATCAATAAATATTTAAATGTATACAAAAAAAAAATACATGATTCTGTCCTTTAAAATTTAACCGCAATTTATTTAATGAAAATTGAGAAAAAAAAATTATAGATTAATACATATATCAGTAAAAAAACGTGCGTTTTTAAGAATATGTACAAGGTGATTTTATTAAAGTTCCACGTTCTAAATGCTTGGGGGGGGGAAAAGAATCTTTGGACAGAATGACTTCAAATTTGAAATAAATCTACTTGAAAAGGAGGGAAATGGTATGGCATAAGAAAAAAAAAGCTCCAAAGTGCATGAATAGATGATGCTGTAAGAGGCATAACGAAAGTGGATTCGGCTGCAAGTGGCCTTTTTGAATCCAATTACGACTGGCATGAGTTGCTCATTAAATCAACTGTACTGTTCAATGTGCATGATTGTTTCGCGTTTTTGGAGGGAAAAAAGAGTTCCAAGTCACTCACCAGTAGTTGTACTGTTAGTAGAAATCCATCACGGCAAGGTCGTATCACATTGGTTGGGAAAAATCGGTTTTTAATTGCTGTTGAGCCAAAAGCTACATAGAAAGCAACATTAAAAACGTCAATGGATTTTTTTTTTGTTGCATCTAAAATGTAACCGTCAAGAATTTAGTCTATAAAATTTGGAGTTTTAGTGTGTGACGTTTAAGATAAATAAAAGTAGCGTGATATTGATTAATTTAAACATTTAGTTTATTTACGTCACAGCTATTATTAACAAATTATACATTGAAGTGATTAAACTTATTAAAGATTATTAGAGTTCAAATGATGTGGTTTGTGAGAGGGGAATTATCTTTCGGGCTTCGCTCACTTCGAAGGTTCAAACATCTCTGGTTCTCCCTCTTCGGGGATCAGGAGCCGGAGTCTTTTAGCATCACAATTACATCCTGCTAGTGGCAGAAAAGGGTCCCTTGTGATGTCAAAAGGTTGCCGGAGAGGTCCAAGGCCACGCAGTAACTTTCAAGATGCAGGTGCAGAATGCAAGTGTGATGATTATTTACACAAAGAAGCCGATTCACAGCTGGGAGGCGGGAAACGTTACAAATGTAGTAAATACATTTATCTATAGATGTCTATTTCACCATTAAAAAAAGTTTGCTTATTTTTAACATAAAACTATCATTCTTTTTACGAGAAAGGCTATTATTATAGTAGATGATATGTGTTTACTTTCTTACTATATTTTCACTATCATTTGTTTTTGAAATCAAAGTTAGACAAACACATATTGCATTATCTTCCTGATACTGTTTTATAGTAACAATCAACCCAGTAGCGTCCTAAGACATCTCTTTGGGACGGGTATATTCTAAAAAACGCATTATCGAAAGCTCCGGGGCGTTATCTGTAAGGTAAAAAATTTAAAATCTGTTTGTCTATTGAGGGAAGAGGTTGAACCCTCAACCCTTGTGTACGCCATTGAACCAACTCGAGATTAAAAAAAAACAGGCAAATTTTATTACAGAGCTCGAAATAAATGTCGGTTTCAAAACACACGAATTTTACTCAATTAGTTACTGAATAACGTTTAACAACTAATCACGCAAATAAATGTCTTATAAAAAAGTAAACAATATCAAGAGAATAGTACAATGGTTGTAATGTGTGTTTTACAGCATAGTGTTTTGTAAGCGCGATTCTACAGGTGTTAAGACTGAAGGGAGAGGCGTGCGAAGGAATGGCGAAGAGTCGCTGCTCTGTCAGCGCGCTGTCCTTCGGCACGATTCGTGCCCGTCGACGCTTCATCAGGTGTTCTGCCATTCATCACTCGATGCCAAATTCCCTGTCAGCGGCTCTTTCTGCCTCCAATTGCCTAACAAGAGGTGCTGTTCCAATGGACGGATGTGCCCTATCATCGGGAGAAGTTTAAATTGCTGAAATATAAGGATAATGGTCTGTGCTGTGATGCTCTAACAAAATGTTCAGCAATATGTGTGTGTTTCAATAGAGCGATAAAAGTTCAAATATCCAATTTTATTATCCCGTTTTTTGTTTTATTAGGAGTCATAAGTACTTCGTTACCACAACTTACAATTATTTAAAAATTGCTCAAATTTTATTTAGAAAATTATTTATCTACAATTTATACTTACAAAATTTGTAATAAATATTTTTTTGTTGTGCCTTAAATATCACAATTTTAAAGTCAACAACGAAAAAAAAGAGCGAGGAATGCTTAATTTTTTAATTCCTCATATAAATAATCAAAAAAACATATTCCAATGATCAAAAAGAATGACTAACAGTACACCTGCATGCAGTGTCACCTGCGCAAAGCATACTTGTTTAAAAAAAATTCCTGTTTCTGAACATAAGTTTGAGCTCATTTACTTTAAATTAGGAATCATATGTCCATTTATTGTTGAAGTGGAAATTTAATTGCTTTTTGAGTGCTTATAAATTTTAAGAAATTAATAAACTATAGCATGGAAATGTTTTATAACCACGCGAACATGCATTAATCTTTACACAAGATCTCCAACGCATAACTTTATGAATAAAATCCAAAAACAGAAATAATCAGACCTAATACTTCTGATTTTGGATTTTACTCTCTACTTGTGACAAAGATAATCCGGAAACATTGATTGCTTATAAATTGTTTTTTTTAATGGGATAAATTTTGGACCTTTATTGATGTGTTCTATGAAAAAAATAAATTTGCCCTTAAACCTTCATTTTTATTGAAGTTTTTGAACCAGAATTAGCAGCAAGAAGGAAATTAAAAAGTCTATAATTTACTTAGTCAGCTTCTAAAATCCAAAATGACATACATTTTCGAAGCTTTATTGTTCTTCAAGAGTTAATATTTAGAGAGAAGGGAGTAAATTGTATATATAATGTATATGTTCTCATCTACATAAACAGAAATTTAAAAATTATTTTTCCAATAACAATCAACCAACAAAGTAATAATCAATTTCAATCTCTTAACAGGCATTTTTTCTTTTTCATAAAAAAATAATGATGCGCATTTTTAACTAATAATAATAATAATGAAAACAAAAAGAAACATTTTCTCTGCTGTATAATTCTTTTCCAACCAATTTTTATTTCTTCCCACAAATTTCTTTCGTACGTTCACATTTTTCAGAAGTCAATTTCTTGCGAGAGTCACAATAACTTTAAAAATTCCACAAACTTCTTTACAAATGTGTGTGTGAATACAACAGCATCGATTTTATCCAACACATCTTTTATTTTTCAGACACTATTGTAACAAAATACAGGGCAAGTAATCATTACTACAAATTTCTAGACAACATTCCAGTTGCGGAATGGTTTATTTTTTACAAATTTTCTATTTTACAAATCAGTTATGAAAACAGTTATCTTTTAGACAGTAGAAGCAAACGATTTATTTTTTTAAAGAAGAGATACAATTTTTTATAATGATAACAGCCAAACAATTTTTTTAAAAAATACATAATTAATTCACCAAAAGATATTTCACCTATTTTGATTATAAAAAGGGTCCGATAACGAGTTCTCAAGTTACCAAAGCAATATACCATTTTGATTAATGAACAATCACACACACATAACAACATTCACCTATATAGGCCAGTGAACGAACTTTAGGCTACGCGCTAACGAAATGCCTCAAGCCTAAATAGACATTATCACTCACTAGCTGAATGATAAGCTGAAAGTCGCAAGTGTTATTAGAGTATCAAATGTCGTTATTTACAAAAATGACTAATAAAAAATAAATAGGGTGATGAAGTGTGTTTTTAAAAGGATTTCCTGTTCTTTGATTTAATTTCACATTACAGTGTAATCTTCCGCATTTTAAGTACTCTCGTCTGAGACGCAACAATGCATGTTTCAATTACTAGTAAGTGTCTTTCATTTGGTATTTTATATGTAAGGCGCGCGTAATGTTGGGTATAAATATTTTTCATAAATAGCATTAGCTTAGGTAATGAATTTAAGATATTTTAAGTAAAATCGTGAAGATCTACAAAGCTTTTCTGTAAAGCTCATTATTGAATATTTATTTCCTTGTAAAATAATTTATTAAAATTTTATTTTAAAAACTTGCATTTGTTTCTAAAAATTTTTATAGATAAACTTTGTTTATGCGGGATATGTTGTAGTTTTAGTTATAGTTGTATTTGTGACCTGTAAAAAGTTTTTTTAAAAAAAATTGAACGATCGAACATTTGCAGTGTTAGAATTCAAAATAGTCCATTTATATCTAACTGAACTATTATGTAATAACTTACATTGGAGCTATTTAATAACTTCTTTTCGTCATTTTAAATAAGGGAGCTATCGGAAAGTTATATAATAAGAAATTATAAATCTCAACAGCTATACATAGTCACGTATTTGAAAAATGAAATCGTTCTGTTATCTTCAGGGTTAGATTTCAGACTTCACACATCTCATAATACTTTCATGTAATTCGTTGACAGAGAACACTTGACTGCCTCATAAACAAGGGGTGTTTCGTAATCAATCACGATTAAAAGGTATCAGCCTCAAATCGATTTGTTAATGATAATTCCTTCTACGCGCCTTGAAATCGAAACACTACCAATGAGAATCCAAAGCGAAATTAAACACAAGGGCAACCTCCGGTATCTGATAGGTGGAGATAGCAAAGTTCTTTTACGATCAAATCCAATGGGTGTTGCCAACGCATCCATTTGAATATCACATCAACGACGAACAATTTTTTTCCTGTTGTTAAGACTAGTGTTCTATAAATCGAATATATCAGATAGAAAAGACATTTATTTATAATAAATAATGTTATATTGTATTATATATATAAAAAAGTATTTTTGAATCATAGTAAATTAATAAATTTTCTCACGAGAAATTGAATTTTTTTAGTGATTTATTCTATCCATTTTCTATGCAATATATTAAGAACACATTTTACATCATTTGTTTTTAAAGACAAATATAAGTACTGCGATATATTTAGGTTTTGTTATTATTTACAATAGTAAGATTTTTCGAAAAGTATTTTAATGCCTAAATCTATACTCATTGCTTTAAATTAAGTTTAGATAATCTTAATAGCAATGGGTTTTTTTTCAGAATGAATAGAATGTATAACAAAAATATAAAAATGTTTTTTCAATTCATTTTGTTATATAGGAAAGTCTATAAAATTATTAAATTTCTATGCAATTTTTTGAGCTATATTTTTCTTATAAAACAAAATAAATTACAATAGAAATTTAATATTGTTTTACTTTTTTAAATAATTTAAGAAAAAGTTAACCGCTTGAATCTTGAATTCTAAATTTCTGAAAAAAAGCAGGATAATGTTTATTGTCTTGTAGCTTTAATAAAGAAGTATCTTGGCATTATTACTAAGAAAAGAGATAAATTGTTGGGACAACTTCTTAGAATCTACGCATTTGTACGTAAGACTAAATAATAGCAGTTTGTTTCAACGAAAGAAAGAAGCATAAGACACTTTTAAAAATAGCTCGCTTCTTCCCTTGCTGCTAGATTATTTGAATCCCGAAATGCCATCTAGTGTAATTTATAAGAAATATAAATATTTTGGAAAGAATATGTAAAGAAATTGTGTGTACACTTACGAAATTTATATACAAATACTTGTTTTAATGTTATGAAAATTAAATTCCAAAATGCATCCGATTTATCGTT
>BMAV01019505.1:516750-530419 GCA_019973955.1 Trichonephila inaurata madagascariensis
CTTTCATTCTATCTTCTACAATAATTATAAGAAATAGCGCAAATTAATACTCGTAGGTAACAAGCTCCCATGCAAACAAAAAAAAATCATTACCAGAAATTCTACCCAAAATTTCGTTGGACTTTCATCAACGAATATAAAAACACTTCAGTAGAATATGATAAAATAGTTGACGGGAGATCTTGTATCACCCGTTCTTATCGACGCAACTAAATATGGAAGACATTATCTTAAGACCAAATATGAGTATATTTTAAGTGAAGCGTAGAAGTGTCATATAATGAACAGAAAATCAAATTTATATTAGCTAAATCATATATTTAGATTATAATTATAAAAATTAAGTACATGTCAATGCAAAAGTATTCAAGAGAAAAGCAGTTATTATTTAAAATTAAGAAATTATTAACATATGCAATAAAAAAAACAAAAGTTTTATTAAATCATACTTTAAAATATTCTGACTGAAATATGGAATAAAAGTATGTAATAAGAAATTTTGTTTTGGAATAGTCTAGCAAACAGAAAGTAATTTTGGAATCCTAAGACTAAATTATTACCTAACGAGTTTGAATATAAGCAATAGTTAAAAATTTCTTACATAAATTTTTAAAAAAAATTTTATGAAAACAAATGTTGCCATGATAATAAATAAAATAATTAAACAAAAATAAGAGAAATAAAGCGAATATCCTTTTTTTAAAAAAAAATTGTATTGTTATGTTAGAATTAATCGTGTTTAATTTTTTTTCCAAACATTATTGCTTTAAAATTTAAGTTGACACTGCAACGATTTACCTTGATAAGTTAAATAAATAACACAGTTTGACAAAATAAATAATATAAAATTCTAGCTTCTCATATGTATTACATCGTAGAATCGTTTGGAAGAATGCTAGCTACCAGCCACTTTGAATTCGTGAATTAGTGTTAGTTTTATGGAAATTCTATTTTCCTTTTTAAACCTAGACTAATAGGTCGATTTGAATACAGTAAAGAACACTGGAAAGAACAAAAACTATTCATTTCAGTGGAATTATACAATTGTTATATAATGTTTGAGAAAATTTCCAAATGTTTCTTCTTAAGATCTAAAAATTCACGAAGAAATTATTTAAATAGACATATACATATGTGAATATTTTTTTTAAAATTCTGTGGAAAAAGAAGTATTTTTAGCGAATCTTTTTTCTTTATTTTTTTGTTCTATCTTGCGCAATTTATTATATTCAAATCAAGGAATTACTCCAGTCTGTAGGAGAGAAATAAAGTATGTCTGTAGAATTAACATTCAAAAACGTTAATATTTTGACTTAAAAATGGCGTTAACAGGATGCTGTAAGTGAAAATTGATTTTACATTCATTTTGTAATGAAAAGATAACAATAAAAATCTGGTAAGTTTAAATTCAGAATCTTTCAAACTTAAATTTGAAAATTGAATCAATTGTATTTTAATTTGAACGGTTTTTATGCATAAATTCTTGATTGCACACAAGTTCTTTCGTTTGATTTAATAAACAAAAAGAACATATGCAGTTAAAAATATGAATCCATTTCTATTAATCATTTTCAAAAAATCAAGTTCAAAATAGTTATTTCACTGATATCGGAAATCATTATGCAAAATTTTATATTAGTTTTGTATTACGAAGACTAAATTAGTATGTATTGCTATTTTATGGCGTGATTATACGTATTACAAAAAATGTTTGTCTGGAAAATTTTAGTTAGAGACGTTTCAATGGCCTTCGTTGAGCAGCTGTTATGAAAAATAACTATTCCTATCAACTGTCTGAAACTAGACCATCTACAACAAATTGCGTAATAGAAAAGTTTTGAAATAGTTATCCTTTTGATTAGCAATGATCAAGGTTTGAAGAGTGGAAGAGTTGAGCGATATCTCGTCTGGTGACATACATAGTAACTATTATCCATTAAATTTGATATTCTTGATGAAAACAAAGTAACAGCACTTCTGTCAAGAGTAAATTATAGCTTGATTTCTTGTGAAAAATTTCTTTATTGTCTAAATAATTTATCTCAGATTATCAGACACTGTGTATATGTTCTTCGATGGTTTATCAAAAATTATAAAATAAATGTCTGAAAACATATTTGCTTAAGATGAATGTTATGGCAGTAGTTTTGTTCAAAGGAGTTCTGTTTATATTTAAGCAAATTATAATTTTGAAAAACTGAATTTGCGAAACTTCTTTGGAGGCATTATTTACGCATTTCCTATCACTTTTTGTCAAGGAAACTATTTCTTAGGGTGTCTCAACTTCGTCAAAAGCTAGAATTTCTTCCAAAATATTGAAATTTACTTAAGAATTTGGTTATTTTGACGCTATAGTTAGTAGAAAATTAAATATAATCATTTAATATTAGACAATGCACATATACTTAATAACGATAAATGTTAATTTTATGTACCGTTTCTCTGAACCAAAACTATTTTTTGAAAAAAATAAAGCCCAAACTAATTTTTAAGTATTTATAAAGCTTTGAACAATTATTTTTTACTTCGTTTTGAAAAACTTAGAGAAGTAATTTTTTTAAAAAACAAATGTATTATTAGTAGATTTATGCATTTTTTAAATTATTTAACAAAGAATTTTTTTTTAATAAAAAAACCCACGGATATTATTTTAAAATGCAGCATCGTAACAGATTTTAGTGTAAATATTGAATAACTATACTTCGCGTAATAAATGTAAATATATAATTCAAATATTTCTAATCATTGGAATATTTTTTATAAACTATTGCTTACATCATATTGCTAAACTGTAAAAAGATGAAGCTTTTGTCAAACGATTTTTCTGTAACTTTTTTACTTTCTAATTCGGCAATTATTTTTATGTTTGATTTTTTTAGCATTTCGAACGTTTTATTCTTCTTTAAGAAGCGGGAGCTACAGTTGATGAATTAAATTATTCCAAGTTGCTCTGGCAAATTATCTCTCTTATTATTATCTTATTATTAAACCAATTATTATTTAAACCAAGAACTTTTGAAAAAATACATTATTATCCTAATCTAGCAGAGACTAAAAAAGTCAACAGAAGAATTTTCAAAAAATAACTTTAATACATTAAAAGCCTTAGTTCTTGTCTTTAAAAAAAAGGTCTATTTTATATTTAGGTATAAAAACCATTATTTTTTTGTACATTTTTTCAATATTTTAACCAAAAATACTTTCGTTTTGAGACAAGTTATTAAAACGTTATTGGTTGTGTGACTTTTTAATCAATAAAATTTGCAAGTATCAAAATTTTTAGTCACTATAATGTTTAAAAAAGTATCTCTAAGATGTTGTCGATATAAAGCAAACTATTTTATATAAAAAAAAAATTAAGGAAATTATAAAGGTTAAAAAATAAAATTTCTTAATTATCGAAGAATAATAAATCCTTGTATTAATTGAATAAATGGGAAAAAAATATTTTGAATTCATATTACTGCTGAATAAAAACACGCACACAATAATACGATCCGTTCTACAGTAGATTCTATAAGAAAAGTACTTGTACTTGATATTCATAAAGTATACGTATGACAGAAAGGTAATTTAAGCTAAATAATTAACTAACAAAAATATAAAGTAAAAATTGATTAAGTATGAGACATAGATAAATGAAGAAATACTTTTAGACTTTTAAAAATCAGATGTACAATCAGTGGTTCATTCTATAATATTTGATCGTAGTATTGTTTCAAATAGTATGATTAAATTTAAAAAATTGTATAAGAAATCAGAAATTGCACAAAAATTCAGAAGTTCCACTTACATTAGCAAATGCATTTTTCCCTCGAAGTGCATATATTCATTTTATTAAGAAAATATTTGTCTAAACTTGAATAAATATTTATTGTTTATGCATAAGGCGTGCTTGCGCGCGTGTGCGTAAAAACAATAATAAAAACAGTTTTTCAGAATAGGTTTCCCAAAAATATTATTTTAAAAAATATTTCATATTGAGGATGATCAGGTTTTAAGTATTACAAATTTTCTTTTTTTCTTTCCTTCCTTTTTTCAATATTTATATTTAACACTATCTAGTTTTTATGGGAAAGGACACAGAAAAACAATTAATTTCATTTCCAGATTCACAGATAAATAGTTTGATATAAACAATTTTTAATAAAAAAAATAAAATTAAACAATTTTTTATTAACAATTGTGTATTAAATCTGTTTTTATAACCTTACAAATTTAAATAGTTTTGAAATCAAATTCACAAAATAATGTTTTCTCTTTCAATAGATAGAGAGAGAGGGATAAAAAAAAATCTTTTGAAAAAATATGTATTATTCCCTAAGAGATGACTTGTCTTTTCTATTTTTTGGTCTAATTAATTAAAAATTTACGTTCCAATGGGCTAAATTTATGTAACGTCATGGTCACATGATTAAATGCAATTGTGATTCCAGCTAATCAGTTCACTTGGCTTCATTGTTGCCAACTTTTGCTCTTGGCGGAAAACTTTCATTTAAAAAGTACATATTTGTCAACAATACTAATGCTCATAAATAAGAAAAATAGTATTAATTTAATATTACATGTATAAAATAAGATTTTTTTAAAAAATTTTAAGATCTTTTTGATTAAATTTTTTTAATCACACTTGAACATCTTTACCCAATTATGAAATTTGAAATTTTATCTATTACAAATGGAACAAAAAGTACAAGTCTAATGTAGTTTTGAATGGGCTCAATTCATGATGGTCACATGATAAAGACAATCACGTGTTCGCGATTTAATTCAAACTGGACATTAAACTAACTTATACTTGTTCAATTTGTAAAATTTAGATAAAATTTCAAATTAGGTAAAGATACTCAAATGTAATGAAAAAAAATTCATCCTAAAGTTTTCAAAACTAAAAAAGAAACTTTAATTTTATTCGTGTACTTTTAAATTAAGTATATTTTGCTTACTTATGTCCATTATTATTGTTGACAAATATGTGCTTTTTAAAAGAAAGTTTCTGCAAAGAGCAAAAGTTGGCAACAACGAAGCTCATGAACTGATTAGCTAGAAACGCATTGTTATATCTATCGTATGATTAAGACGTCACCTGACTTTTTTATGAACCAATTAGCTAGAAACACGTGTTTGTCATTGTCATGTGATTAGGACGTCACATGAATTTAGCACATTAAGAATTTATACGCGTGTTTAATTAGTTTTATTTCATGTGTTTAAATAAGGTTGAAATTTGTAATGAATCTTTAAGTATTATATTTTGTACTACACACATACATATATATCTTTAAAATTTTACAGTTCTCGAGAAAAATAATAAAATTAATCACAACTTTATTATTTAAAAAATTGTTAAAAAATTATTTCAAAAATGCCTGCCTTTAAATTATGTTTTGAACATTCTTTAACGTTTAAAGTTAATTTCTTCAGCAAAACATTAAAAACTATCTCTACATCTTCATCCCCTTGAAAAAAAAACCCCAAAAGCACAAAACCGATTTGAATATCGAATCGACATCGGGAAAATATCCATATTCAATTCCTTACTTCAAAAGAGAATGAATATTGAATTTCGGAACTCTGTAACCGACGTTACTGGTTTCCGAATTTTTACCCTTTGCTTCCGCAAATGGACCTAGGGACATACTCAACCTGAAACCCGACTCTTTTATATACTCTATCCCGTTTGGTCCCTTTTCTCTTTTATTTTTTATTGAGTTCCCGTAACGAAGCAGGTTGAGGGAAAACTAAATTGTAACCCTCGGTTGGGTCTAACCGTCGATAAATTGCCTCCAATCAGAATCATCGAATGATCTCGGAGATACCGGCCGCTGCCAAAAGCCGAGCATAAATTTTGCGTGAAGAATTCAATCAATTATGAACAAGAGACAATCAGACTTTTGGTAACACAATTAGGTCCTCCAGAAGCGGGGAACCATTCAATCGTTTGGTTGCGATGGGGTGCAGAGCGGCGTAAGTCGCCGTTTTCTTAATTTTTAGTCATTCCTCATGCCCTTAACCTTTCTTTATTTTTTTGCCTTGGAGAATATGTAGTTTTTTACTTATTAAACTCTATTTGGAGATCTCTTAATTAGTAAACTATGTGTCTTCAGGGT
Organism: Trichonephila inaurata madagascariensis; assembly: GCA_019973955.1. Classification (NCBI taxonomy): domain Eukaryota; kingdom Metazoa; phylum Arthropoda; class Arachnida; order Araneae; family Nephilidae; genus Trichonephila; species Trichonephila inaurata. The sequence continues at coordinate 522,861 of BMAV01019505.1, forward strand.
ATGTTTTTTCTTGAATGTATGAGGTTGGTTAAAATGTGTTTTTTTAATTAGATCTCTAAATTCACGGATTTTTGTTGATAGTGATGTATGAAAATGTACTGATATTTTAGAAAGTCGTACTAAGTCTTTTTTTTTTTTAATGTACGACTAATTTTTATGGAACAATTAGCTTTTCTGAACTGGTTGATTTTTTTTTTCATTGCATTATGCCGAAATATGTTCCGGCAATAATTTTCCAAGAAATATAATGTTTTTTATTATATTATACTAAAATACTAATAAATAAATAAAAATCTATGCAATTGTACTCATAATCAAAACTAATGAAGATTATCAGTAAAAAACGCATTACTTAATAAATATTTTAAAAATGTATAATAAATAAAATTAAAAAAAAAAAAAAAACTAAAAAGGAAAAAGAAAACAAATATTAGAAATAACTATTTTTAGTAATAAGATTTAACAAACCTGTTTACATATCGAAATGCATATCTATTTGCTTATCCAGTTATGATAAAACGCCCGCCCTAGCTGAATGGTCGTAGTTACGAACTTGAGTGCAGAGAGTCATGAGTTCGAGTCCTGGTGCCGGTATGACGTTTTCCTGTCACAAATCTGAAAACACGGCTTCTTTTTTGTGCATAGGACAACAGCGTTCCTATACACACGTGCACCTCTAAATATTGCGAGATTCTGTCTTCTGTCATCGCCCCAACAACCTCTGACCGTGAGAAAAATTCCGAGTGTAATTCGAGGTGTCAGAAAGAAACCGCCCCCATCCCAAGACCATGGAGGGGAGGGGGAGTCCGCTGAAAAAAAACAAGAGAACGGTCGTGTTTTGTTCTCCCTCACGAATAATGTATTGTGAACTCATATAAAATAATGAATAACTTCAATGTAAATGTATATACTGTAACCAATAGCTGTGACGTAAATAAACCAAAGATTTAATTTTCTAACTTTCAAGCTATGATTAATGTTCTCAAACGTCACACCGGTAAAGTCCCGCCGTGTAAAGGGGCTGATGCACGTTAAGGCTGCCTTTGCTTAATGTTAAAGAATAAGACCCAAAAATTTAGAATATTTTTTCCGATATAAATTAGTATTATAGACATATATAATATATTTTGGCTTGGCTATCCTACGGAGAACCACACTTTATCCTACTACTCATTTTTAACCGAATTTTTTAACCAACCCATTTTTTTTCAGATATAAAATGTGTTAGACACTTTTTTCTCCTATATCGTAATGCTAAATGAGCTATCCATTTACATGTTAAAATGAAAAATTGGCTACTTATGGAAAATTCTCTGAAATTTTAAAAACACTGTATGATAAACAAATGTAGGGATTATACAATATTGTAAATTTTCATGAAAATTGAGGCCTTTTTCTTTCTAAAAATGGGCTCCAGATTTGGTTCAGGCTCTCGTACACTTGGCGAAGACATCTTTAAATCTGTAGAGGCTCAAAGCCCTCACGTCGGTGGGGTATGGAAGTTTCGAGAATGGTGCCAGATCAGCTTTCGTCCTCGACAATGGCTTAAGGTATCCGACTAACTTAAAATTCTGAATTTGGCCCCAAAAGGACAATTTTTCATGATTTTATTTTACAGGCCATCTTATTAGCTGTATAAAAATACCAAGTTTATTATTTTCGATTCACTAGAACAAAAACTACAATTGTTTTAGTGAAAGCAAATGCCACTATTTTAAGCAAGATGTCATACTTAAGAACGCGTTTTACTCGAAATGTGTTTTATAGAAAATACTTAAACATGGTCTGCGATTGATCAAAAGGTTTTGAAAATAATTACCGTAAAATCCGGCGTATAATGCGCACTTTTAACACAAAAAAATAAGATCGAAAATTAAGGGTGCACGTTATACGCCGGGTTGATTGATTGATTGAATATTAACGTCGCACTGTTTAGCTACACGAGGGCTTTTGGCGACGGACCACGTAATTTTGAACCATGGTCAAGTGACGTGGACGACACCTGAGCTGGCACCCCCCTCTCCTAACTACCACACCACACCAACGGGAGGACGTTTCAGCTCTCGACAGATTTAACGTATACGCCGGGTATAAAAGTGATAGCTTTAAAAATAACAAAAGAGAGATGAGCATAAAAAAGTTTTTTTACCTCTATATGTATCGAAATACTGTTTACTTAAAAGAAATGACCTGCCTTATGAACTAAAAAAAAAAAAAAAAAAAAGAGTTGTATTTCTAGAAGAAAACTATTTTGTCGAAAGAGAGTCTGTGATAAAATCTCAAATAAATGACTTGAAAACATAAGAGCAATGTATACTAATATTTCAGATTTCTTCGTAAAAAAGTGGGTGCGCGGTATACAGCGAATATACCTAAAAAATAATAACTTAAGCTTGAAAGGGTATGTGCGCGTTATACGACGGATTTTACGGTAACTGGAATTTTTTGTGTGTATGTTCTGAAAAATAATAGAAGTATTTTAACCTTCAGATTTATCAATCTCTGTTTTATAACAAAATGTTCAGTTCCTTATGTAAGTATAATCACTGTGTTTTTTTTAAGCAATTTCATATAATAACTAAGATAAAGTGTTCTAGTTTTTGTACAAATTAAAATATCTCTCTTATCTTGATGGTCATTTCAAAAAGTAATAGCAAAGCAACACGGCAAAGTTGAAAAACTGAAAATTTTTTCATAAACTTTTATAGTACAGAATGGGCCCCGTTTATGTAATTTTTTGTCAATTTGTACCCATTTTTTCCCATTTTAGTGATAATACTTTCTTTTTCTCTTCTTAATTTTAGCCTTTTTTTTAAAAAAAAAAGATGTACTAAATAAATTCAAAAACCACAAAAAAATCCCCATATCTGCATTTTTTTTTAAAAAAAAAAGAACTTGTCGCAAGTAGTCGGAAACCTTAAAATTTACAGCCGCGGTAGCCGAGTGGTATAGGTATCGGATCGTGGTCTTGTCACGAGTTCGAGCCCAGTATCACTAAAGACCCTCCGTGTAGGGCAGCGATGCACGTTAAATCTGTCGAGAGCTGAAACATCCTCCCATTGGTGTGGTGTGGTAGTTAGGAGAGGGGGTGCCAGCTCAGGTGTCGCCCACGTCACTTGACCATGGTTCAAAATTACGTGATCCGTCGCCAAAAGCCCTCGAGTAGCTGAACAGTGCGACGTTAATATTCAATCAACCAACAACCCTCATATTTTTTTGGTTCGATGTTAACAAAACCTTCAACAAAAATCCCCTCGCAATCTACCTCGCTTGCTGCATTTCGACTAAAAGAGTTGAATGCTTGCTTATGGCATCACGCCTAGGCCTAGACATATGGACATCGGCCGTCACATAATAATAAAGTCTTGCAACTTTTACCAGTTGACGCGTAGTTTGAAATTCTGTGTCTTATGAAGAATATGTACGGGATTAATATTTGATCATTAAAATTATCCGGATCATAATCTTATTGAGACTGATTCGAGAACGAAACGAGTCCTCCACCGAAGGTGAGGCCCTAGGCCCGGTTGGCTCATGGCTTAAGACGTCCCCGAGTGTGGTAATTTGAAGAGTGGGGTGCCGTTCAGGTGTCGTCCTCGTCGCTTGACCGAGATTCAAAATTACCCCTGTCATTAATAGCCCATAAATACCTTCAAAAAAAGTGATGTAAATAATCCACCAATTGATGAAAAATAGAGATCTCGATGTTAACCGACGTGGCACAAATATGTATGTTAAAAATCATTGTTTTAAAATAAAAGATTAATTTCTTGACTAATTTGCGAAAGATAGGGAGCGGAGGATCGAGTAATCGATCCAGTCTCCTGTGAAGTTCAACTTACAACTTACTAATTTGCGAAGTTTGAAAAAGTTTCCCATAAAAGATATTTGATTTGGTATGAACAAGTTTTTTTGTTTTAATCTCGACATTATAATTTCAGTAAATGGTTGTTTTAATATTTTTTGTAATTATTGCATTTTATCATTCTAAATTTTTTAATATGTTGGAATGCGCATTGAAAGCAGCAAAATTATATTTTCTTCTAAAAAGAATATTTTTGACACTAAATTAAGTCCCTATTTCGACACTTTAAATTTTTATTTAGAAATTATGACTGTTGTACAGATAATTTGAGTAGAAGTTGTTTTATTTTTGATACGCACAAATTCTTTTAATACGTTGAGTGTATATTTGATTTAACAATAACTAAAAATATTTATATTAAAACGAATTTTAATTCTTTATCTTATATTCGAAGTGAATTTTACATTTATAGTCTAATCATCGTAATAAAAAAACGTACGTTTTAACTTTTAAAACATTTATAAAAAAAAAAATTTAAAATATTTTTATAGTGTAATTAATCTAATTGGAACTTAATTTAATTTTGAAAAAACAAATTATTTTTTTTTGATTTTTTTTTTTTTATTCTTAAATATTTTCAAAACGAATGTACTAGAAAGCGTTTTAAAACTCGTGCATTATTGGAATAGATTTAAATTACCTATTTGTTGCAATTTGATAAAATATTGATAACAATCAACAGTAGATCATTTTTTAGAAAATGAGGTGACAGATAGTTCTGAATGCATCGTGATTTTAATATAGATAAGTTTAAATATTAATTTCATAAAACTTAATACGCGCGTGTTTTCTTTAAAAGGACTTGTAAAACATTTTTTAAAAAAAAATTCAACTCCAGCAGCTCAATATTTCAATAACAAAAATTGCCTTTACGAAATCTGTTTTTTGTTCGAAACACGTTTTGAAACATTTGAAAATCTTTTCTTAGATTAATCTGAAATACTCTGAAATGATTTCAGACGTATCCAAGTTGTTTATTTTTGTGATCTGATCATCTTGTTTTCGGCCTTCATTTACATTCAATTTTCAAACTAAGCAATGAATTTTTTATTTTTTAGCAGTGCTATAAATATGCAATAGTTTATTTTTTATTATGTTGAACTTTATTTAGAAAACCATTTATCTCAATGATTCGACAAGATGACATTATGATTTGTTGTCAATTTATCATGTTCGTTAGTAAAATAATTTACTAATGTATCAATGCTTTGAATTTAGGTAATATATATGATAAACTATGATATTTCTAGTACAAAAAAATTTCATATTATTTAGCTATTATAGTTAACAGATCCTATATAACCATGAAATTAACTTTTTTCCCACTGAGATTTTTCGTCTACATTGGTTTTTTAAAGAGATTTGAAAAATACCTCTGATAAATACTGAAAAACACAGAATATCAAAAAGAATATTATTAAACTAAAAAAGTTATTTTAATATAAATTTTTTTAATATAAAACTGTTATTCATTAATTTAACGAAGAATTATATTTAGATCATACCTTTAGCTTAAATGCCATTAAAATTATTTTCACCGTTGAGTAATTATTTGTAAAATGCTTTTACTAATTCGATTTTATCTTGATTATTTCGCTTCTATTTAAACGTCCTCGCGTTGGTGTGAAAAATTTAGGAGAGGGAAGTGCCAGCTCAGATGTCGTCCTCGTCATTTGACCATTGTTCAAAATTAAGAGATCAATCACCAAAAGCTTCCGAGTAGCTGAATAGTGTGACGTTAATATTCACTCACTCATTCGCTTCTAATTTAGTTTTCATTGTGGGAACGGTAGACGAGTGGTCTATGTTGTTGAGTCAAGGGTTCGAGTATTGGCGCCACTGAAAATCCGCCGTGTAGAGGGAATGATGCACGTTAAATTTGTTGAGGCTCAAATTCCTCCCATGGCGTGGAGTGGAAGTTAAGAGAATGGTGTGCCAAAACTTAGGTATTGTCCTCGCCACAAGACCTTGGTTCAAAATTACGAAGTCTGCCGCCAACAGCTCTCATGTTACTTCAGAATGCAACGTAAATTAAAACCAAATCTAAAATTTTTTAAAATTATAAATATCTTTTCTTATAACAGGATAAGTTAAATATTCCTTAACATTACAATACATGCAACAAAGTATTGATTGGTTTATAACGCTGCAATTTTAAATAACACGGGAGCTGTTGGCGACACATTTGGTGATTTTAAATCGGATTTATTAACGAAGGCGACATCTAAGCTATCACCTAACTCCCCAAACTTTCACACCCATCAAAGTGAAGACTTTGAGACTCGGCAGGTCCCCTCTACACTGTAGGTCTTTAGTGTCTCCAGGACTCGACAGAAATAACACTGACCTCGAGTTCGCGACTATGACCACGAACGCACCGAAGTATGGGGCATATACAGAAAAAATGGATTGATATTCAAACAAAAAATAATATATTAAAATATTTTTTTTTATTACAGGATAGCGAAATCTAACTGAATATTAAATTTATTTTCCTATCACAATTAGAGTGAACCGAGCAGATGTCATATTCATTAAAAAAGGGCGATAAAAGCCGTTATATGTTACAATATTGTATAATGCGGTTAAATAATCTTTGCATTATATTAGTTCCATATTACTAATGGTCTTATTTTGGCTTAGGTTTAAAATCTAGGATGTGTGTGTGCCCTTTCACGGAAGTGATCTTGGAACATTTTTGAATGATCCTTTCTTTTCTTCCTTTCTCCTTCGGATGTGAAGGTCAGCATCGGTAACCTAGTTTAGGGGTGAACAATTTGTTTGGCTCGCGGGCCACATTGTGTGAGTGGAGGATATCGGAGGTCCCCTATCTTTTTTTTTTAAATGATTGTAATCATTATAAAAAAAAATACAAGTTATAGATAAGATATTAGCAGTTTTATTCAATGTATTTATTTCCTAACTGCATATTATCTATAGCAGCAAGCACATTTAATTTCAGAATGAGTTTTATGAGACAAATGTACCCTATCATACTCTTTTACAATTTTCTTTTGAATCAGGCGTGAGCTTGCTTATTGAAATTCTCAACACAGCCTGCAAGTTGATGTCAGCCAACTTGTATCTTTGTTTACTCTTGATCTTCCTGCAAGGAAAAACCTTGCTCACAAATATATATCCCCCCCCCCAAATATATAAAGGACATTTTTCCAGCAAATTTCTTGCATGGGAAATTTTTCAGCTGACGAAGATTAGCGAAAGTTAATGTCATACCATAAAAAAAATTTCCTTCGCATCTGACGGCAAGTCAATAAGTTGTAGCTACTCGGGTACTGTATCAATATCGGCAGTAATATGGAATAACAGAGCTAATTGTATTCAGGCTCAATTCTTTTAAAATACTGAAATCTTGTGACCTCGCCCTCCAAACTCTGCACATGGTCTCTTAGTAGAAACATGGCCGCGGTAGCCGAGTGGTATAGGTATCGGATCGTGGCTTGCCTTATCACGAGTTCGAGCCCAGTACCACTAAAGACCCGCCGTGTAGGGCAGCTATGCACGTTAAATCTGTCGAGAGCTGAAACGTCCTCCCGTTGGTGTGGTGTGGTAGTTAGGAGAGGGGGTGCCAGCTCAGGTGTCGTCCACGTCACTTGACCATTGTTCAAAATGACGAGGTCGGTCGCTAAAAGCCCTCGTGTAGCTGAACAGTGCGACGTTAGTATTCACTCACTCA
>BMAV01019505.1:533001-570522 GCA_019973955.1 Trichonephila inaurata madagascariensis
AATGATCCGGGAGAGGCCCCCAGCTACCTACAAAAAAAAAAAAAAAAAAGAACTGTGCTTCATAAATTTTAACGCCTGAAATCTACAATATTACGGAAATTAATTGCTCTTTCTTTTCGGAAACTACAGAAATGTTCGTAACTTTATCTGCAGGAGAGGGAATACCTCCTCCTTCTAAATTTGGAATCCCTCCCTTTTTTTACTTTAAAATCCTCCTCTCGTCGCGACTCCGAAATAGAGCCCATGACTTGTCCCGGTTGTGTCCGGATCGGGGCGGTTTCGGAGGCAGATGGTGCAATCGGTGGGGCCATCCCTGCAAGGTTCGTTGCTTCCGCGGACGGATGGATTCACAGAGGCCCGTGGGCACCTTTTACGGTCCCCTGATCAGCTACTCGCCGCGGCTTTTGGGCGATAACTCCCAGTCTTAACTGAATTTCGCACGGATTGGAACTAAAGAGAGACTGCCAGGGTTTCATTGCGGGGATGTAAAGTAGTAGTTATATGTGTTTGTTTTCGATGTGTAGTTTAATTTTCAAGTTTTGAAAATAAAGAATATATTTGGAAGCATTGTCGAAAAATATGTAATATAGATCTATGACAAAAAGTGCCTTCATGTGTTGATAACATACAGCCGATGCTTATTACCTTAAAAAAAAAATCGTGTAAATATTTACTTTAAATACAAGTTGAACCAAAGGTCACATAATTTAAAATGGAAATAACTTTTGGGGAAATAATTAACCACTTAAGGTATCCGACTACATTCGGAACCGTGATTTTAAAAAGGAACATAAATGGATAATTTCTATGATATTTAGTGTCACTTAGATTAGAATAAGGGTATAAAATTTATTTAAGAACATTTTGATAAAAAAAAAATTGTTAAAAAACAAAATTTTGGCAAAAAATTAACTTAGAATAACTTTTTTTCAAAATGTTCTCCTTTTATAAGAAAAATGCTTCTAAAATAATATTTTGCCTGTATATATAGCTCAGACCTCTGTACCGAGTCTCAACTATGATTTTTGAAAAATTCACATTATTTTCAGTTACCACCCATTGAAATAATGATCGGCGTTTTTTTCTTAAAATTTCTCCCCTCTGTTGTCGTAAAACATGGATAAACCCACTTCTAAGTTATGTATTTCAAAAATACTAGTTGGGCCTCTGTACAGAGGTGTGAGCTATATTCAGGCAAGCATTTTTCACAAAAGGAGAATATTTTGAAAATGGGTAGTTCTATTATCATTCTATGTTCTATGTTGTACTTGACTAATTTTTTATTGTAATAATATTCTTAAAACCATTTTATATACGTTTTCTAATCTAAGTGATACTAAATATCATAAATATTATCTATTTATACGCTTTTGCAAAATCACGGTTCCGAACGTAGTCCTTAAGGGGCCACCTTAAAGGGCTATTTCTTTCTGTAATATATGAACTCGTGTATCGGGTCAATTTTCAGAAAAAATAGTTGTTTAAATGTTTCTTTGGATTTCCTTTCATATTTTCTTGTTTATGATTATTCTTTATTCTTGGTTTTTATGAATCGTTTGGTTGTTCTGATATATTTGTAAAATATTTACTTAAATAAATCGTTTGGTATTACTGTCAAACCGATAACTATTTCAGTAACTTATTTATAAAAGAGAATTTGAAAAAATAAGTAAATAATCGTTCGATAGTTTGAATTTTGTCTTTAAGTTCTTTTTTGTGGTTGTCTGATCTGCGTCTTGTTTGAGCAGTGTTTGCTTATTTAAGGTTTTGTTGTATAAAGTTGATGATGTGACTTGGATTTGTATAGATTGATTGTAACTGTCCCTCAATGTGTGTGTGTGTGTGTGTGAGAGAGAGAGAAACATTACTTAAGACTATTTATGAAAAACTTCGTAATTTTCAACCACGGTCTAGTGATGGATTTTATGGAAAAGTTCATTGAATGTTAAGAGAACAGTGGTTATAATATACCTCGTACGATTCTTAAAGAACATGAACGATCCATAGAAATTCGTTCAGAAAAAATACAGTTTATTGAATTAAAAAGGCAGAAATTGTGAAAGATTTAGTTAAAATATGTATATTTTTTTACGAAACCAGTCTTAAATAGCAAAAATTATTCTAACGCATAGCATAACTTATGACTTTTCCTTTTATGTTCTATTTATTTATTTTTGGTTTGCTTTCAGAGAACCTCAAAATAAAATTTTGCCATTTTAATTATGGAAAAATACAAAACGGATTAACTTTTGAAAATTATCCAATGCTTCTGTTCAAATAAAAGCAGTTTTTCCTCCGGGGATTCTGAGGAGATCGCGTTTCTACTAATAACTAGAACAAACTGTTCTAATAGACTAATTGTTCCACTAGAACAACTGCTCATGTTCAAAACGAATATCCGTCAAGAAATTTAAGGGATGTACTAAAAGAGATACAGCCAACTGTGTTACTTAAAGGTCTGAGGGGGGGGGGGGGAATAAATAAGAGATACTATTTTCCATACCGGGTTCGAAAAATGTTCTAAGCAAAGCGTGACTAGTGTTATAAACAAATATATAATCCACAAATATATACAAACAGCTATGAAACCTAAGTATAACTACTCAAGGTAGTAGGATATATTAGCCACAGTAGTACAATAGCAAACTCCTGGCCTTAGGAACCAAGATTGCAGGTTTAAACAAAGTTTTGGTGCTAGCCAACCTTCACTTGTAATTCTCCTATACTCTGAGCCATAGGGAAAAGGAATATTAGGAGGAAATTAAATATTACAAATAAAATACACTATGCTATTAATATATATATACTATTATATGAATAAAAATTACTCTCGCCTCAAAAACTGAAATGACTTTTGATTCGTCTTCCTGTTCAGAATTACATTATGTTAAATAAGAATAGTTTCAACAGATTAATTTTTTGAAAGGTAGTTGAGTTGTTTTTAGTAAAACTTTGTTTTGTGTTAAAAATAGAAATCCAAATTTTTACCTATTCTTCCTTATTAACAAATAAAAATTAAAAATAATAATATTAAAAAAAAATTTAAAGACAATTCCTACTTTGAATGGATGAGTAGAAAGTATTTTATTAATGACTGAAAATTTGAATAAGATATATATAGGGATAGTGTGAGCTAATAGTAGGAATTGAGAATGAATAATGAACTTAAATAATATGTTACCTAAGAAGTAGTTATAACTTTTTCTATACGTCATTTTTTCCCCTTTAACTCTTGTTATTGTTTGGAAATGCCTTAATCATCAATAAATATTACAATATTTTAAAAATTATTTGGAAAAAAAGAACATGTTTAACTCTTCCAAAAATGCAGTGCCACGCAATTTTTTTTATGAAATATAAAAATAACTGCAAAGTAATACGGAAGCTTCGAGACAATCATTAAATTTTCTCAATTTTATTTATAAAATCCAATCATTTAACATTCGTCAAAGTCCTTACAACGGTTGAGTGCGATGATAGAATATATAAAAAAAGCAATCATCTTTAATTTTTAAAATGACGGAGATCATTTTCAACGTCACTCACTCAGATGACCTAGTTACAAATTTATCACTCCGATTATAATTTGTTAAGCACCCGATCTCTTAAAAGTTTTTTAAATTGACCTTCAATATCATCTAATGATTTATCTTTAAAAAATGTTAACGGTTATGGTTAAAGTTTGAAAAAGAAATATGTTCCCATCGTATTAAAACAACTAATTATGAAACCATAATATAAATAGAAACCGATATAAATTTATATCGAGTGGTTTGGTTTTGAACTGTTGTTTTCAAATTTTAGAATAATGTACATGTTATGATTTCTTGATGATCATATAGATCTGAAATTTATACTGGAAGATATTGAATTGAAAAGAGGTTGAAAGAAATGGTAAATACAAAATCTATCGAATCCGTGATAAAGAGACATGGTGTGCGGAAACATAAGGGAGAAAGAAAAGTATTTTGGTTTGCATCACTCTAAATATTTCTGTAAATAAAAATCAAAACTAGAAAAAAAATTTTTGATTCAAATGATCGCATTTTTTGACTCTATACCACCACCAACAAAATGCCATTTTTGAAAGAATTTAATCAATGCCGATAATTTTCTCTGTTGCTCCCCCTTTCCAGTTTCCTTCTCCAATGGGTGTTTTTTTTAATATTACTGTTTATTTCTGAATGCTTGTCAAGTGTATTATTCTAAACTATATGTGTATGCATATATAAAAAGAGAGTATAAAAATTCAATCGGACAGACAATCAAAAAACCAGATAATTATTACTAATAAATTATAGTTTTAAAAAAAACTAAAACACGCTTTTATAGTGAATTGAACTAAAACGTAAAAAAAAATAATTCTTAATATAAGAATAAAATGATTAACGAGAAAATTAATGTCATTGGGATAAAAGCGTGGGGTGCTCTATATTAATTGTTATAATTTCTTACTAGTTCTAATCCGAAATGCTGAGTTAGTGTAAAAATGTAGTACAAAGCACCCCACGCTTTTACCACAATGACATTAATTTTCTCGTTAATCATTTTATTCTTATATTAAGAATTATCTTTTTACTTTTTTGTTCGATTCACTATAAAAGCGTGTTTTTTTAGTTTTTCTTAAACTATAATTTATTTTTCATTTTTTAGTTCGATCTACAATAAAAGTCTGTTTTTAGTTTTAAAAACTAAAAACAATCATTTATTTTTCGTTGAATTTATCTTTGAGTTTGATATTTGGAACCGGAATTACGTGGCTCCTGGAATTAATCTTGCTCTTCAATGAATATTAATTCATGGGTCTGAAGGGTATTTATTCTCTCCGTTTACGGGGCCTCGGATGAGTCCCATATCGTTACATTTCAAAGATTCCGTCTCAATAGATACAGCTCTAACTAATAAAAGTGTGTTAAAAAGAAATATATATATAAATATCAATCGTATTATCACCCTTTAAACGTATTGCTAAAATCTTGATTCGTATCATCACTTCTAAACATATTGCTTTATCAAAATAAAATATTTAGCAGTTAGAACATAAATTATTTTTATTCACATGCACGATTCTTTTTTATTTCCATTTTCAGAAAAACTACGCACCCACCCTACCCTTTTTCACATAAAGAACATTTTTTTTTTTTTTTTGTATTAATCACAAACCTATTTGGAATTTTAGGGTTGCACCTCAACCTTTTAGTCGCTAAATCTGGAATTAGTCGCCAAATCTGGAAATGGCATATGGAATTAGTCGTTAAATCTGGAAATGGCATATGGAATTAGTCGTTAAATCTGGAAATGGTTTATGTAATTGTCGCCAAATCTGGAAACGATATAATGAATTAGTCGCTAAATCTCGTAAATCCTTAAAATCCTGATCAGGACAATGAAAAAAACTATGAAATTGTTGTTTTGTCATCGGTCCTTGACAAGTGTGCGAAATTTCGAATTAATCTGACCTTTTAAAGTGGGTAAAAATCGAATTCAAAGATTCATTACATACAAGTGAAACTTATAAAAGCGTGTTAAAATGGAGAAAAACACGGTTATTTCAAAAGGTATAGTGTCTATTATCTTTTGCTTTCCATCGAATAGGAAAAAAAAATCTCTCTATACATAAAAGTTTTTCGCGCGTAATATTGCAATTAATTTTTGACGCAGTTAAGATTAGTTGCAACAGATGGCGCCAGGATATTTTTTTAAAATAAATTTATTCTGGCTACGAATACTTTAGAACAGTAGTCTTTTCACACTTTTTCGACTCGTAGAACCCTAGAACTAAAAATGTTTTCGCGGAACCCCATTCCAAGCATATCATAAAATAATATTTAAAATATATTCACATCTTATAGTTACTTTATATAAAGACAATGAACATAGTGTACACACAAATGATATTAAAAAAACTTTAATGTAATTTACTCACATTATATATATATAATAATACTTTGTATCATTTACCCAACTGAGATACGTACTTGCATTATTTTAACACAAACTGTCAAAATCTAGGTCTTTTGAAATTATCTGCAGTTGCATTTTATATTCTGTATTTATCTTTCTTTTTATATCTTGTTTTGTAGTCACTCACGTCGAGGAATATTTTTCACTTAAATTCATTTTTCTGAATGGTATTAAAACGTTTATAGCTGTGGGTGAAAGTTTGTCTTATTTGAATGAATTTGAAATTTAAATTTTTGAAACTATTCTTGCTTTTTGCTTGCTTTTGGTTTTTAATTCGAATCTGTTGATAGGTCGACAAATTGTTCCATCTCCTTTATTGTAGGTGTTTTTTCTACAAATGAAAAAGGGTGCATTTTCGATTAGAAAACTATTTAGTTTTGCGAAATATTGTTATAATGAATATAAAATTATTTCGTGGAACCTGGGATAATAAACAATAGAATGTTTACATTGTAGTAGGTGGTACATATACACTAGCATAGCTAGCTCTGGGAAGGGGAGGGGGGCCTGTATCAAATTTCCTTCGGGTCTCATTTTTAGATATGGGAGCCCTGTTAGTGGCACATGTTAGGGCCCCTGTAGTTTGGGGACCCCGTATCATTGATACGGCTGATACGGTAGTAGTTACGTCCCTGTACATATATAAAGATAAAACGTCTTATAATATTCTTTTATTATATTATAATAAAAGTTGAAGCATTATAAAATAATAGTTATTATATATAAATAAAATGTTCAGTTTTAATGACTGGGATGAGTTTTAGATACTTATAGTTTCACTTAGAACAAGTGCATTTACAAGTTTCATTTAGAACACATGGATATATTTGTGTGCATACACATTTATAATTTTGTTTTCAATTTCTTGTGACTCGTGGGGAACTCCAGGGCTCTGTGGAATACAGTTCGAAGACCACTGCTTTTATAAACTGCATAATGCTTGTAAATTACAGTTTTACAATTTGAGCAATGAGTATGAATTGAGTTGTATAGTTTGTGCAATGGAGGTTGATCTGCCTTTAGGTGGACAGGGGGTACTCTTCCCCTCCCCACCACCACACACACATTTAGTAAATATATTGTGGATTTTTTTTCTATTTAAGTAATCCAATTTTTTAAAAAATTCAATAGACAGCTATTTAAAAAAAAAAAGAGAAAAACCACAAACATCCATAAATTAATTCAAAAAAAAAAAAAAACCCCTTCCCTTTGACACTCCTCCCCCCCCCCCCCCTCAAAGTACAGATATGCATGACAATAACGAATTAGAATTAAAATTGATGAAAATAGTACAATAATTAGCAAAATAAGTATGAGCTTTTTCCTCTTTGAAGTACGTTGTATTTCTTCATTTTCAAAAAGATTTTCTCATTGTATCTGACGAATTTTATTTTATTTTATTCTTCAAAAAAAAAATAATACTAATTTAAAAATTACAGAAATTACTTTATTTTTTAAAAAATAATACATCGGATTAAATGTAGAATGCATTTCATGTTCTAAATACAGAAATTTCGATATTAAGTTCTGAAATCTCTGCAATCTAAAATTCATTTATGTATAACATTTTGTGAATCAACTAATCTTTGATAATACGTTTTACGTAACCTAGGGGTTATGGTCACGAACTTGTTGTGACGTCTCTCGCGTCCTTCTTCTAACATAACTCCTAAGTTCTTTGACGACCACGATTAATGGCAAAACCTTTCCAACCCAATACCAAGAAGACAAACGGATCGAATATGTAAATGAGATATACTTTAAAAGGATAGAAGCTTTGATGAGAAGGGCGACAATTCTAGAGATAATCTAGTGTGGAATCATTCGGATCAAGTGTTAGTCGTCCTATAGCGCTGGAAGAAGAATACGTTTATATCAATTAAATTATAAGAAAGTCTGAATCTTCTCATCTAAAGTTACGTTATAGGTATTACTCAATCGCTGAAGGAAGGTGACTCTACAAAAGGTAATATTTTGTATAGGAAGTTAGATTAATCAGTTAATTTATTATAATTAAGATAAGTGATCTAGTTGCGCGATCTGAATTGAATATAAAGTTTAATTGGGTGTTAACTCTCACTTTAAGAAAGTTGTTAATTAGAATTAAGTAATTTAAGTTATTCTTAATAAAAGTTGTGTTAAGAATCCAAAATGTCTCATCATTTAGATAATCCCACACCTCTAGCTTACGCGGATCCTAAGGCATAGTCATCACAGGATGGCTATGTCTCACTGTGACCTTGTGTCATAAGTTCGATCTTTTGTGCCACTAAAGACCCGCCATGTATGCACGTTTGAACGTATTGGGAAAATTGATGATTAACATGAGACTTAAGGAAATCAAATTATTTTTTCATTACTTCTACACCTATTTATTTACAATGTTTACAGCTAGATACAAGTTATTCAAACTATTGAATTTTAAAAACAACAGAATACTTTTTTTTTGTGAATGAGGAGGGTGAAACACAACGTCTCTTTTAGTGTTCCAAGCAGTCTGTCTCTTCGCTCTCTTGTGGTGGGGAAGTCCCTTCTTGCATCTTCCAAGTTAGGTGCAAATGATTTTGTTTATAGACCACTTCTGCCAGTATGATGACAGATGAAAGGATCCTGTAGTATTTCATGGGTGTACGTGTGGATATGAACGGCGTAATGTTATCTGCATAGAAAAGTGGATCTATCAGCTGCAAAGCAGAAAAGCGTTGAATCTCGCTAAATTCAAAGTCCTACTATTAGCGTGGTGTAATAGTTTAGAGAGAAGGTCCTCGTCACTTGACCGAGATTCTAAATTACGAGATCCGTCACCAATAATAGTCCTCGTGTTTCTTTATTCAATTCCTCTCTTCACTATTAGCTCACACTCTCTATATATTTATTTATCTTGGTAAAATTTTCAATCGTTAATAAAATACATTTTAAAGCGCTCCATTGAGCTGAAATTTTATATACAGGATTATTTTGGATGACAATACAATTTAATTATAATTAATTGATTAAAACTAATTATATTCAAAGAAATACAAATACAGGTACGTTGGCATCTTCTTTGGCGACTTGTGTCAAAACTTGAAAAGGTTTTTTTCATCACGTTTTAAAGCATTCAGTTGAACTGAAATTTTATATACATGATTGTTTTGGATGACAATACGATACTTTAATGATAATGAATAAAAATTAATGACCACTTAATGTTGTGATTCTGTCCTATGTATATACATATTTATATTAATTGTAACTATTTATAATAAAAAGTAGCTGAAATAAAAAAAAAATTTATATTACTTGTTCTTGTATTAAAATAGAAAAATTTCTAAGGCAATTCACAATTCTGATTCAGTACTATAGTGTTTTCCAGCATTCAAAATTGTGATACTCTTCTAGTGTTTTCTAGTACGTGGTTCGCAAGTAATTCTGTAAATGTGTAGATCAAAAATTAACTCACAGAAAAAAAAAAAATTGCCGATTCATCTCCACCTGCATCCAAATTTTATTCATATATTTTTAACACGCTCTTATTAGCTTCACCAGTATGTAACGGAATCTTTGAACTCGATTTTTACCCACTTTTAAAAAGTCAGATTAATTCGAAATTTTGCTCAATTGTCAAGGACTGGTGACAATACAATAATTTCATAATTTTATTCCTTTGTCCTGGTCAGGATTGACGATTTTCTATTTCCAGATTTGGCGATTAATTCCAGATTCGGTGACTTAAAGATTAAATTACAGCCCTAAAGCGAAAACGCTCATGGTTAATACAAATACAACAAAGAAAAAGTGTTCTTTGTTTGCAAATGGGAAGTATGCAGTGGCTGATCCTACATTTTGCAAACCAATCCGTATCGAAGCATTGATAGGATGTCAAAGGGTATTCCAAATTCTAAAAAAAATTACGCCTTTAAGATTAATTCAACAATGAATAAATGATAGTTTTAAAAACTAAAAAACAGGCTTTTATTGTAGGTCGAATTAAAAAATGAAAAATAAATTATAGTTTTAACAAACTAAAAACCACGCTTTTATAGTGAATCGAACTATAAAGTAAAAAAATAATTCTTAATACAAGAAAAAAAATGATTAACGAGAAAATTAATATCATTGTGGTAAATGTGTGGGGTGCTTTGTACTACATTTTTACACTAACTCAGCATTTCGGAATAGAATTAACAAGAAATTATAACAATTGATATCGAGCATCCCACGCATTTACCCCAATGACATTAATTTTCTCGTTAATCATTTTTTTCTTATATTAAGAATTATTTTTTACTTTATAGTTCAATAAACTATATAAAAAAGCGTGTTTAATTTTTTAAAACTGTAATTTATTTAAAAATTTTCTAAAACTTCGTAAAATGACAAGTGTTTTTATGATCTATGAAATTCTACAAATAAATTGTCGCTCTCCCCTTATAACACAGAGGAAAAATCAAAATCAATTTCTGAAGTCTTGGTTAATGCATATTGTCTTTAAATATCACAGAAATAACAAAATATTGGAAAAATATAAAATAATATTCAATATAAGCTAGTTTGATTATTGAAATACCTCATCAAAGATGGCTGTTCTCTAGTATCATATGTGAATTAGAGCAATCGCGCGCGCGCGAGCCTTTTCTTAATATTCATTATAATTGATTATGACTAACTCGTTTAATATTACGATGGTACACATTTTTCATAAATGCAGTCACGTTTAATTTTTAATATGAAAGAAACATTATATTGAACACATGATTTCCCTTTAAGTGCCTAAGGTCAGATAATTCATATTCACAGTTGATTGATAGCTTAGTAACGTCACTCCTTAGAGCTAATGGTAACGAACCTCGGTCAAGTGACGAGGACGATATTAAAGTAGGCACTCCACTCTCCAAACTTCCACACCATACCAACGTGTGAATCTCGATTGATTTGATGTGCATCAGCCACTTCACACAGCGGGTCTTCTGTGGAACTACGATCATGTTCATGATTTGGTTAAGTTAACATAGTAAAGAATTAAAAACCTGCAATTTGTGGCAATCTTAGATCAGCTAGTAAGAGAAATTTTGTTTATTTCAAATGGGCTGCATTTTGGCGGCACGACAAATTCCCAAATGTGAACCATTTCAAGGTGGCACCATCTAGTGGCAGCTTCCGCTACCAAATTTGGGTGCTTGAATTAATTTTATTTCAAGCTTTCGTCGGATTCTAAATATTGCCGTGATTTAATTTTGCTGAAAGCAACGGGGTCAAACTGATTTTGAAAGTATCTTTTACATGCGACATAATCATGTGACATGAGTGCCTACGATTTTCGCATCCAGAAAATCTATCGTCTCCAGCCGGGATCGAACTCTCAACCTTGGGCTTACGAGGTGGGCATGCTACCTCTAAGCGACAGAGACATAAAACAATCTTATGTTTGTAATAATAAATCTGGCACCTTTCGGACAAATATGGTGTTGTGCGAATGAAGCGAAACAATCCAATTCAAATGGTTTGATTGTCATTCTGCAAATAAAGGAGGCCATGATTTTGTATCATAATTAAGCGATGAAGACAACTGAGTAGTTTTCAAATCAGCATTTGATGTAAAAATTTATTAAAAAACTACATTCAATGTTTATAATAGAAATTACAAAGTTTACAATAAGAAATTAACAATTACTAAGAAATGAAATTTTCTTGAAATCACCACACATACCTCTGAAGAAATTTCAAAATACCAATGGCGAATAATTTAATGATGTAATTGTATCGGGTCAGAAGTTTGACATGCAATTTTTTTAAGAATTAATGACCAATAACATTTCAATTTCTATATTTTTTAAAAAAATTTCTCCACTCATTTGTAAACATTTACAAAATACTCAACGAGTTTATAAGATATTCTAATGATCTGAAAGCAACATTTACATTTTCACAAGTTAATTTTCACTAACTTTTTGCAATTAACGATTAAAACACATTCATGTTTTACATTAAGTTGGAATTCATGATAGGGATGACTAGTTAACATTTTGAGAGACGTTGTTTTCGTTGCTAATGTCACCTGTCTGACGGTGTCGAATCGAGGCTCGTGAAATTCATTGCAGAAAAGGGCTAGACGCACGTCTGTGTTAGGCGTAGCTTTGAGCACTATTCAAATGAAAATACGATTTGGCTCGGTTCCAGCACAATTTTGATAGAAAACACCCTGGAGGTGTTCAGGGACATCCCACCTCTTTTCTCCATCCAAACCTCATGAGAGGACTTGCGGCTCGAAGGCTATTTAGAGTGCCCCATGACGTGCAGGCACTGTACATTATAAACAAACATGCCTTCTCCGGGATTCGAACCCAGGCCCTACAGCACAGTAGTCAGCGTTTCCCATCTGGGGTCTACTAAAGCTTTGAAGTAGTTCATAAAGAAAATTGCATTTCATAATATGAATGAAGGGGTTCATGACAAAATATTAATAAAAAGGTATGTGGGTTTTCTTTAAAACTTCTCATAAAACAATTTTTAATTTTGAAGAATTGCTGTGTAAACTTAATAAGGAAAAATATAATGTATTATTTATTTTTCATTATTTTTTTTAATTTAATATTAATCTTCAATAAATAGCAAAGCTTTGTTTTACACATTTTAACTTTTTTTAAATTTTACGAGAGGATAGTTTAATATGCTGATTTCAAAATTCAACTGTTTCATGTTGTAAACAATTGGAAATATAAGTATAATTATTTAAAGAATTAAATTTGTTTTAATCAATAAATTTCAAATTAAAAGATACTTGTATTTTCTGGAGTCTTTAGATTAAAAAAAAAAAAATTCAGTCCATTGAAAATTTTCAAAAAAATTATTTAAGAACCAATGAATCTAGAAAAAAGTTAGTCAATCAGAGGTAGTTGTTTCCTTTTATAAAGAGTAATTCATATTGTTGCGGTAAAATTTATTACTTTTGTTGGAAGTTATTACTCTAATGAAACATGTTTTCACAGGTACCTACCTGGAGCAGCAGCTACTAAGGTAAGCAGTAGTGCAGCTGAACACCATCTAAAAGGTGTAACTGAAATGTAGTTTTAGTTTCCATAAACATTCTTTTTTTGATAGAATATTTTATTGCCATAAATGAATTAACATTCCATAAAATAAAAAGCTTATAAAACATAACAATTTGAGATCATACACACACACAAACACTAATACAAAATATTTTTACATTCGATTCAGTTTATTTCCCAGCTTTCTCAAGTAAAAATTCTTCATGAAATAAATGGCTTATTAAATTTAAAATCTTAGATTACACAGTTATAAACGCTTCTGAAATATTAAACTATAATCAATTATTAAAAAAAAAAAAAAACATATTGCAGTAGGAAAACTGTGGCATTTCAACAATTAAAATTTATTGATTCCACAGTGCTACAATATTACACAAATAAAACATTAAGCTCACTTTTGATTTAGTTATATGCACATTATTTTCCAAATAAATAATATGAAACTGTAATAATAATACAGCTTATCATAGGAGTTCTTAAAACCTAAACCTGCTTCATGTTTTCATATTTTTTTTAAAAAAAGAATGCCTAAATATGATAAACGTATTTTTCAAAAAAAGAATTACTGTTAAAATTTGTACACAATATTTTGTCATGAATTTATTTACAAGCCCAATTTGCACTATTCTTAAAATTCATCAGAATTATGTGTTCCCAAGAGATTGTTATGTAATTATCCCTCACTGATGCCGCCTAGCTGTATAAAAAAACTAAGACTAGTAGTATCATTTGTTCACTGAGAAGAGCAGCATATAAATTTATGGTTTCACTCGTCCTGTTATTAGCCCTTTGGTTAAAACCAGAACCTCAATTAAGTATCGAAACTGGCCTTTACCACTGTACAGAGAGAATCCCTATTCTATAATAGAAATATTAATTTTTTTTTCTTATGCAATCCCATGTTCTCATTAGTTCCAACAAGGATAGATAAATATTACAGCAATATAGACCAATGAATGTATTTTTACAATAATTATAAGCAAAAATAGAAGATATAAAGAGTTACATTTTTCTGCAGTAAAAAGAAAAAAGATTTCATTGTCTATAAAACACAGAGTGAGGACAAAATGCTTTGAGAAAAAAAAATAATCCAAAAGTACAATACAGTAAAAATACGAAAAATTTTATTTGTAAGAAATGAACTTTATATTATTATTCATAACTACATTAAATACAGGTGGTTATAAAAAAATAATGGAAACGCCTGTAAATAAAAGTGACATTCTTTAATGCGCTTTGAAGCATTAAAATATAATAATGGCTATCAAAATTTTTTTTATAAATAGAAATGTATATATTCTGATTGTTTGTGGTAGCTTTATTGAAGTTCTGTAAGTCTTGGATTTTTTTTAAAGAGGTCAAATTGTAGGAGTCCATCTACCTGAAGCAAGTGTGATTGAATCACCCCAATTTTTACGTGCTTCTAGAGGTAGGGTGTCTAACATCATGGCAGCATACACATAGTGAGGGAAGACAGGCTCGGCAAAGCAAAGTTATGGATAGAAAGAGTAAATCAGTGAAAGAGACTGATAGGTATTGAAGCAGATTGTAATGTCTAAAAAGTGAACAACTGCAGCAAAAGTGACAGCATAGCTCAATTAGCATCTAGATTCTGCAGTGTCAGTGATTACAGTTACAAGACACCTTAATAAATAGAAAATTTATGGCAGAGCAACAATTCCCAAGCCACTTATCAGAGATGTTAGTGCCAAACGCTGTCTACAGTGTTGTCACACTCACAAAGGGGCAGCGGTAGCCCAGTGGTTAAGGTATCGGATCATGGCAGACATGTCATGAGTTCGAACCAGTACCACTAAAGACCCGCTGAGTAGGGCAGCGATGCACGTTAAATTTGTCTAAAGCACAAACCTCCTCCCTTTGGTGTGGTAGTTAGGAGAGGGGGTGTCAGATCAGGTGTCGTCCTCGCCACTTGACCATGGTTCAAAATTACGAGGTCCGTCGCCCAAAACCCTCGTGTAGCTGAACAGTGCGACATTAATATTCACTCACTCAGTCATACTCATACAACCTGGTTGATTGATAAGTGAACGAAAGTAATATGGTCTGTGATGAATCATCTTTCACACTTTTCCCTAACTCAGGAGGTTTGTACAACACCTTCAAAAGCATATGATCATGATTGTTTCCTTCCAACTTTCAAGCATGGAGGAGATATGGGAAGCAGTGTCATGGTTTTTTACTGGACTAATATTAATCCAAAAAGATCACTGGGGAGAAGTATAGAGAAATTTTAGTTAACCAGGTTCATCCTGTGATGCAAACTTTGTTTCCTGCAGGATATAGAATTTTCCAGGATGATATACACACCAGTGGGACTTGAGTTCATCAGAACATGATTGGAAGATGAAGTTAAACGTCTACCTTGGCCTGTACAGTCATCCAACCTCAAAATAATTCAATCATTATGTTCCCTATTAGAACATTCAATATACAGAATCAATATTTTCTACTGGCATCTCTCCCAGAATTTTCACCAGATCTCCATGAAGAATGATACAATATTCCTCTAAACACTATTCAGCATTTGTATGAATCAATTCCTAGATGAATCTAAGCTCTATTACATTATAATGATGGTCTTGCACCATACAAAGAAAGGATTCTTTATAAATCTAAGGCATTTCCATTATTTTGATAACCACCTGTAGTACGAGTTAAATTTTTGATCAATGGAAATGACACTTTAATATATAACGAGTTTAAATTTTAGATCAAAAAGCCAATAGAGTTTAAAATCATTACATAGAATTTTTCTCAATACTGTAAAATTTTATGTGGTATACAGTTCTTACTAACAAAAAAAATACCTTGTAAATAACACTTTTAATTGACAAAACTCAGGAATAAAATGTTGATTGATTATAGGGTGAATTCTCAGGGTTCATACAATACTAAAAGCAGTAAGCAAAGAATTAACATCAAAACAAGCATTTTATCACATAAAATTAGCATATTTTTCAACACAACTCCTGTTCTTCAAGTGTTTTATGTAAGCAATAGTTTCAAATTACACAAATGCAAATGTTTAAAACAAAAGCCAAATCTTCACTGCAGAACCATGACACACACACACACACATAAAGAAAACTTAAAAAGAGAAATATTACTGCTCATCCACATATGTTTAACTGATACATGAAGTGAAAATTGAAATATGTATCATATTTTCAATTTCAAAATGGTTTTTATAAACATTAAATTAAAACATACAAAACAAGATATAAATTGGTCAAAAAGCAAATTTAAAATTCACGTGTATATAATAGCTACCGAGTACTTCTCAAAAAGGTAAATCTGAAGAAACCTCTATACAACCTTAACCTGCAAGGATTTAAAATAGCAACTACAAAATAAATAGTTTAAAAAATTGTAAAATATAGTTGAAATAAATGCATAAATAGCTCAGAAAAGTTCACAAATAGCATTTGCTTTCGCTCTCTGGGTATGCAAATTTTGTTAACAGATTTAATGAACCATTTATTAATTAAAGTTCAACTTTACAGTAAATATTTGAAAATTTACTGTAAAGTTGACTGTTACTTTTTATTCATATCACACAAGGATTATTGTTCATGGACTCAGTAATTTTAAATCGCAATCAAATGATGAGGATGACACCCTAGTTGCCATCTTTCCCTACCATGTCAATGTAAGAACTTTAAGACTCGTATCGTATGTTGAAGAGCATTGCAAAAAAGGTTTACCAAGAAAATTAAATTATTTTATAATTCAATTTACTTTATTATGAAATCTTATTCTCTCCCTGTGAATTTTCAAACATATGAAATAAACATAGCTATCCTTATTACAAATAAACAAACCTTTAGTTTCTAAAAATATAAATACAGTCGAACCTCTGTATTTCGAATTTTTCTATATAGTGAACTTTTTCCTGGTACCAAGAACATTTCACAATTTTCTTTGCAAAATAACCTCCCAATAGCGAAGTGCATTTTCTATAAAACGAACTTTTTTTCTCCCTATTCTTAAAGTATTTCTAGGTACTTCAAGTTATTCTCTCTTTTAACATTTGATGGTGGTCATAAATTTTGAACTGGCTTTATTTGTGTAACTCGCCGAGAGCAATAGATTTCTGGGCGTTTCATCAAAGTAGTACAACCTTTAACCACCATTGTCCAGTTTACTAGAAACATTTTCGATATCCCCCTTCACCCTCAGTGGAGATGTCTCATGCCCCTGTGTCCTTGTCTCCATTCATTTTTAGTGTTGATCAGTCGTAACGTTAACTTGGAAAATGTCAAAACATACTGCTTAAGCATCAAACAAAAAAAAAATTTAATTCTAATTCAAGTGTCAAGAAAAAGTATATTGCTTTAAAATTTGGTATTCCTCCAAACAGCTCTTTATAATAGCTTATCAACTATTATAAAAAGTAGAGATAAATAACAAAATTATGATTCATTGAATTCTTGTTTAAAACATTTAGAACATGTGTCTTTGAAGATGTCAACGAAGCAGTTTCGAAGAAGATACACAAAATGCAAGATAAAAATGTTTCAATCTCTGAACATTTCGTAATAGAGAAAGCTCTTTAATTTGCGAAGGCATTGGGTTACGACCAATTTCTAGGTAGCAATGGATGGCTAGAAAAATTTAAGAAAAAAAACCATAAAAAAATATGCCTAAAGGGATTTTTGGTGCATTGCTAAGATGTGAGGAAACAAAGTATTTTTTCAAACAAACAAAATTAACAGATTTTATGAGTAATTAAATTTAAGGATGTATGTGATAATGCATGTTTAGAATTTCTAGTAGTAAAATAATGTTTAAAATTACTTGTATGCTATAAATTAGAAAATGTCCTTAAAGTTCATTAATTTTAATATAAAATTATTTTTTTAATGTTGAAAATACAGCGTATGCCTCGACATTCTTTTTTCTTGTTTTCCTTGCAGTTTTTCTATCTCTCTTTTTTTCTTTAAGGGTAAGATGTATAAAATAAATAAGCCCTAATTTACTAAAAGGTGTGAATAATTACTTTTTTAATATGCAGTGTTTATGAACTGAAAATTTGTTTTTTGTGGTTTATAAAGTACATTGAAAGATGAACCTCTATATAAAGAATTTTCCCATATAACAAACTTTTTTGGGATTTAGCGGCTTTGTTCAATAGGGGTCCAACTGTACATTATTTCATCTTTTTAGTTGTTGGCTTTACTCCAAACTTGAACTGTTTTCAGCTCTGACACACAAAGTATTTCTGTTGAATGCATTGAAAAATATTAAATATGTTTATGCATGTTAAACAGTAATATTTTTTTAAAGAAAAAATTATATTTCATTATAATGTAGTAGGTTACAAAATATGCCAAGTAACTTTAAAATTAATAGAAAATTACATATTTCAAAAATAAGTTGAAACTGGCTTATCACATACATGAACATTAATATTGTATGTTTAATGACAATAAGTACATGATGGGTGACATTTAACTCCATTTACACCACATCTGCAGCCACCACTAGTATCACCTTGACCCTATACAAAAAAAAATGAAGAGATATTGGATATAGTAAGGGAAAAAAGTTCACATTATTCATAAGCATAATAAAACTACACAACTCAAATAAGATTAACTTTTTTTAGTACTTATCTCATAAACATACATTTATAGATTATATGATTAAGGTACCTGAAACAAAGTATACAAGTAATGACAAAATTTAAATAACTAATAATTTTTTTAATACTTTACACACACAATCAATATCATTCAATTTCCACAATTTTATGTAATACAATAAACTTTCTACTATTTACAGTTAATAAAATGATATCTAAATTGATTAAATTGAATTTACACCATAATACCAGTTACTTTATTTTGACAACTATTTCTTAAACTGCTCTAGCTGAACTGAAAAATTAATTTTGAGGCAAACAACATTAAGAACACATTTAACATTTACGAGTAATTAAAATTAAGAATTAAGCAATAATATACAGCAATGTAAAATATTATTTAGTTATGAAAATAATGTACTGTTTCTTTTTATGACACAATACGAGAAGCATTATTAAAAATATCTGAAATGCTTTACAATATGAAAACTACAATATAGAATATATAAAGATATAATAAAAAATAACATACAGCTGGTCCCCATCTTGGACCTTTAGTTATCCAACAAATTTCAGTCAAACAAACTGCACATTTGAGCCAGTCGCAGCCCCATTTTTTCATCAATATGAGATCACACTTCGGGCACCTTAGAGCCTTGCCACTCTCAATCATTTTCTGTACCAGGTAAAAGACAAAATAATTTTAAATACTCAATTAAACTAAAACAAATTATTTACTTAAAATTCAAAAAATGGGATAAAAATTATTTGATCTCCCGAATTAAAGCTAAAAAAATTTACAAAAATAGAAATCAACTTTCATTAGTTTTTTAGAACAAGTTAAAAAGCAAACTGATAAATACTTTGTTTGGCACTTTTATTTTAATAGCAGAAGATGCTATTAAAAATGCTGGAGCCTTTTCAAGTGCTTTCAGTATGAGTTATCCTGTTGGAAAGTATTGTGATAATTTTGATGGTGAGATAGCACCAATATAATTTGCGATCGATAAATTGGAAAGCTGCTCTGAACGCAATATTGTGTTTTTTTTATCGATTCTTAAGCTGCCATTTTGTCTCTAATAAACTCAAGATATAATGAAAATGCACTATTTCATTCCTGTAGAATGAAGTTAATTGAACTTGTGTGGGGAAGTCTAGAGAAAGTATTGCCCTCCAGTGGATTCCCAGCCATTGTAACATTTCCGGAAATGAGAAAGCAGATAGGCTTGCTAAAGCACAATCTCTCATGTCCCAATTTGACTCTCCTATGCTTCTGCATCACATCAAAAGACTCATTTACAGTAACCTGCAAGTTAATAAGTCTCCCAGTATGGTGAGGCAGCTGCAGGTAAAAGGTGGAACATCTTGCTTAACAAAAGTGATAGAATCCCCAATTCCCTACCACGATCTGTTGGAGTTGCGTACTTTCGTTTACTTACTGGACATAACTATTTGCAGAGACATTTACATTGCATTGGAGTAAAGGATTCTGCTTGTTGCCCTCTGTGCCACTAAGGTGAAATGGTTGGTGACCACCTCAGACACTGCCCCACTGTTTCAAATTTTTTTGTAGACAACCCTATGGAGGCAAATTTTGATTTTTTTTTTTTTTTTTGCTTCATCATTTTATTATGCTGCTCATCAACTAATGTCAGAGATGGCGTATTATTAAAAAAAAAAATTAATAACTAGTAGTTCAATCATACTGTGAGACTAAAGCTAAATAAGTGACTTAGTAGTATGCAGTGTATTCTTAAAAAAGTTAGAATACATAGCATATTATTTTACTAATATAAGTTTTTTTTATTATTTGTAAAGTTTTTTTTAAGCAAAAATTTGAAATATTTTTCTACTGGTATGAATACATGTTAGTGAGATAGAAATGACTCATTTAACTGTTATCTTCATAGAAAGACTTCTAAAAAAATTATTACCAATATTTGTTACCATGTAATAATTAATTATGTAGGAATTTGTAAAATATTATTTGAACTTAAAATAGATGTTCTTTTAATTCTCTTCATATAAATCTAAAAATATGTTGCATTTAAGAAAAAATACTTTAAAATGTAACACATTCAAAAATGTTTTTTTTTTTTTGTCATCATACGCACAATTATTTTAAATTTTTCGCTGAACCGACATTTCTTAAACTCTGGAAAATTTTTAATGTATAAAAAATTTCAAGAAAATGCAAAATATTTGATTTAAAACATTAAACTGTGCATATATTAAAAGACAGAAAAATAGGGGGGGGGGGGAATAACATGTAGAAAAACAAAACACTACATAAATTACATTTTTTTTTAATATTGTGTAATAAATTCATGATTTTCTCAATCAATCTTGACCTCATACATGATTATTTACAGGTATACAAGTCATTTTCAAAATACTCTGCCAGTGAATAATTAAAAAAATAATTTATATTAAGCACATTTTGCTCAGTTCTCAACAATTAATATAGATAATTTCTATATATATCAATAATTATTGAATTCATTTTTAAAAAATTATCAATTACAATTTATTTTATTAAACAATTAATAACAAAAAAGTAAAACTTTAATCATTCAAGATGTTTAAAAAGTAATAAATTATAAAACTTACATTAAGAAACTCAAGAGTTTTCTCTGAATCAGGATCTAATTTCTTTTCAGATTTTAATTTGTCTTGATATTGTCTGCAATTCAATCCTTCATGTATTGTTCTGCAATTCAAACAATTGTAATGTAAACAAACAGGGCAATGAAAAACATTAATGTTGTCTTCAAACATACACCAGCCAGGACAATCGGGTGTTTTGCAATGGAAGCTCTTCTCAGCAATACTTTCAGCAGTTATGATACTCCTCTGCAGATATCTTTCATAAATTTCAGAGGATGCGAGCTGAAAATTAAAGATAAAGTAAATAAGCAGAATACCTTCTTGAATATAGAAGACCAAAATAATTTTGCTTATAATAAAAAAAATGGTATCTATTTCATTTGTAATATAAAATATTGGAAAATTTCAAAATATGTCATCAGTTATATAATTATACATTTAATAAACAGTTATGCAACAATATTATATTATTATTCCATTGGAAATAAGAACTTACAGCCTTTATTTCACGCTGTTGCAGATAGCTCTGACAAGAATATTCATCATCTCTGTATGGACACTTAATTAAAACTTCTTCAGCAAAATCTACAGTTCTTGCTAAACAGTCTCTGGAACAATAAAATATACATTATGATATTAAAAAAATAATTTATTCACATGAAATATTTGTACAATATGAATTATTGCATAAAAAAACTTATACTATTGACAGTTAATAACAGAATATTTTTTACCAAAAATATGCAATATGTATTCAAATAACATATGGTGCAGACTCTCCCAATTTTATTGTAAGCATTCCTCAGTATTTACATTCTATAGGAAATATGAAGCAAAACACAACATGTAGAAAATTTGCTAAACTCTGGATGAGTGGGTACTATTATAGCAAATAGGTGATGCTGTTTGTAAATATTGTTGCTTATACCAGCTGCTGGTAATATAAACAGGAAACATTATTTTCACATATTGTCAATTTTACTACTATTTTCTTTCTTTTATACTGTCAGGAAGATTTTTGTACTATTCTATTTTGTATTTCAGCTTGGAAGTTGACAATGAACAAAGACACTATAAGTCTTTTTTCAATAGAAAGAAAAATTATTGTGACAGTTTTTTTTGACCAAATGGTCAAACATTTGGATGGCAGTAAGCAAGAAGTGCTACTAGAGATATGTCATTGCTTATTGACATAATATTGAATTGGTTCTAAGGATCTATGAATTTGTTTATGGAAGCCTTATGCTTTATTTATTTTAGGGCTGATGAGCATAATTCAATGTTAACAGCACATGAATTTAAGCCCAGACACACCTGTAAATTGATAACATCATCAAAGTTCGTGTTAGCAACAAATTAAAATAGCTGCTACTAACCAATAAGTTCAGGTCCTTGTAATGACAGGAATAAAATAAAAAACTCAGTCATCTTGGTAGATAGCATTTTAAGAAAGATGATCAATGACAAAAGCTAAATTCATGCAATACATTGAATGATTCAAAAGAAAATGAAAGCGATGTTAGGTACGTGTAATCCATGCACAAAGCAACAAATCATCTTATTTTACAATTTATAAATTTACAAAAAAAGTCAGTATATATAAATTAAAAAACCCCAATATTTACAGGACAAGGATATACTTACAGACAAAAAGTATGTAGACATTCATGCAACACAACACCTTGGTCACTTTCAAAATCTCCAAAGCAAATAGGACAGGTGAAACTAGTCAAATTTTTCACAAGATTCATGTCCTCTATCTTTAGAAGATATTCATAATTTTCTACAGTTTCCTTATTCAACTGCTCATTTTCTTCCTGACCAAGAAAAAGAATGCAGATTACAAGACAGTTATTTAAAAAAATAATAATGTTTGATAATTATAACTTTTCTTAGATAAGGAATTCACACACACACAAATAAAATTAAATCATAAATAAATTTTTAGTTCAGAGCATAAATATAATTTTTAATTAGATGAATACCTTTTAAGAATCATGAATACACATTTCCTCTTACATTAAAATTCCCACTTTACAATTTTCAAATGAATTTGTTTTTTACTTTCTTGAAAATAATAGTCAACATATATATCAAGAGAGAGTGAGAACTAAATCAACATCATTCTTCAAAGCTGCCCAGAGACTACTGGTGACAGACCTCTTAATTCTGAACAACTGTCAAGTGATGAGAACAACACCTGAGCTAGAACCTTCCTCTCTTAACTTCCATACCACACCAATGGGAGGACATTTGAGCCTCGACAGATTTAATGAGCAGTAGCACTAGGCTCGAAATCATGACTTGCCAGTCACGAGTCCACAACCTTGGTCACTAGGATACCATGGCCATCAACATATATGCTAAAATCCATAACATATACTTTTCTTATTCAAAGTCTAAGCTGGGTAAAATGATTTTATAAAAATATTAGTATGTATGTCAAAAGGTTTTACAACATGTAAATGTCGACTATTGAAATTTGAATTTTTTTATAAAATAATTAACATACTTGGAAGTTTGGTTCAATACGGTCACAACTTGAAATTTCAACGATATTTTCTGTCGATCTGGAACAATCCGCTTGATTTTCTGAACCTACAAAAATAAAATATAATAAATATTTTTATTATAATTTGTTTAATGACAAAAAAAAATAAATAAATAAAATTTACTGTTAAGACATTTATATATCTTCACTGTAAAACAAAAATATTGAATAGCATAAAATTTAATTAAATAAGAAAATTGCAATAAATACACACACATTCATATTTTTATCAAATCTAATTCATTTAATGGTTTTTCTAATCATTAAGACAATAACATTGTAATTTTCCATTAACAACTTAAAAAATGACATTAAAGAATTAAAATTATGATACTAATGTTAATACTTTATTTCTTAAAAGTCACTTTCTTGTAATGCATTTTATACCTTTATAATGTTTTCTTTTATTTTTATGTAAAGTAAAAATTAACAATTTTTTTTTTTTGAAAAATTTCTGAAATTTTTGAATTTATTGCTTATTTTTTTAGAGTCAAATATACATATTTATACTAATCTAGTACATACAAAGCTACATAGCAACAGATTCACAAGCAGTACAGAAAAATGAGTTTTTATACAAAAATAGTCATTATAATATTAGTTCATGCATAAAAAAAATAAGAAATACATGCTTAGTTTAAATAAGCCTTTGCTAGTCACATATTTGACATTATTATAAGTTAGACAAAAAAAAAAATCAACACACAAAATCTTATATAAAAAGATTACTATATTACAAGATAATAAAAGTCTTTGCTTTTTATTTTTCATTTTTAATCCATGTTCACAGATTCTGAAAATAATAATAACTCTCTGAATAACTTCAACACTATTTCCTAGTCAAATTTATTATTTGCAAGAAAACATGTTTTAATATATAAGTTTACACATAAGAATTTGGCTTCCAACTTGAGATTTAAAATATACTTAAGATTCTAAGGTCTTTTGACAATCAGGAGCCTAGTATTAATGGGGCTTAAGCATAAACGAGTTAAAAAATTCACTGATTTTATTGAAATTAAATGGCTTCAAACTACAGCCAATCTCAAAAATTTTTTACCTTAAATATTCAAGATTAAATTCCAACTCAAAGAAAATTCTGTTATGTTTGTAAGGTATTATAAAGTTAATTTCATTAAGATATATATATATTTAAGATTATTTATTACCTTTATTATTCAGGGGTCTAGGAATTAAGAATTATTATTTTATATTTGTATTTCTTTGTAGAGTTATCCTTTAGTATCATCAAAAAGAAATAAAATGTCACAATTCTAAAAATTTTACTTATACTTATTTGGTATGATCCTTTCCTAATTTTTTGATAGATATGAAATTCAAGCCATAATAAAGTACATAAATTAAATCAATATAATTATTAAATTTTAAAAATATTTAAAAATAGAATCAACAATGTTTGTTTGGTTAAAAAATGTGCTCATGTTTAATAAATTTAAAAGAATTCATTTTCATCAAAATTTAATTCAATTAAAATTTTATTTTCAAAAATAAAACATAACCCTAAATATAACACTGATTTAAAATCAATTATTTCAAGTTAATTTTTCAAAATTAAAACAGAATACAAATAACGCACAAATGCTTATTTGGACTGCTTCTACTACCCTGAATCAAATGGGATATAATAACGATTTTACATCAAAAAATGTTTTGCATTAACAAAATCATGCTAAACACTGAATCAAACCATTATCACATCTTCATTCATTTAAAGCCATGCAAAACGCTATGAATCCATCATCGGAAATACATGCTGAAAAAAAAAACAAAGACATCTCCTTAAACTTACAATGCTTATCTGCAATGTTCTCAATAGATATTTCAGTTACTTTAGATTCATCAGAGATATTAACGTCCAGAGACTGGTTAAAATTTTCTAAAATATTTGATTTTTCAGATATTCTTTCTTGCATTTCATTAAAATGAGATCCTTTTGTAGTGATATTATTTGATGTACTTTCATTTGATACTAGGTGATAATTATTGTGAATATCTGGTTTCATCACTCTGATTTCTTGAGATGAATTCACAGGTTTGCTTTGACATTCTTCAGTAACAGTATGAGATAAAGTATCAATTTCAGATCTTTTTGTGGCATTTGTAGTCAAAATGATTTCTTTATTGGTTTCCTCTTCAACTCCTTTGTTTTTTATATTTTCATTGCTGATTATAGTATGATAATTTTCATCCAATGATTTACTTTTATGCTTCAATTTGACTTTTTGCAGAATTGAGCCAAGATTAGGTTTTAACTTCAGATTTGAAATTTTTTCAACACTACTGCATGAAGCAGCAGGTACATTATCCATACCCAATTGATCATGCTTCTCTAATTCTAAAATTGTATTCTTTGAATGACTAACTGTAGGATTATTATCATCCTCCAAAACTAAATGTTTTCCAAGTTTTTCAGTTAGTATTAGTGATTTGAATGTTTCAGTTAAAACAGGATTTGTTGATGGAATATGTGAGTTTTTTGAAGCCACAGCATTAATATTAGTTTCATCTGCTTTACCTAAGATTCCATCTTTTAGTACTTGTGGTGTGTCCTTTTCCTTTATCTTTGCAAAAACAGGTTCAAATGGACCTTTGGTATTTGCGTATTTTCTCTTATGTAATTTTGCTTCTTTATTTGAAAATTTTCCTTCAATTTTAGTTTTACCACAATCTGGAGATGACAAATGGCTACCTTTAATCTGTTGCGACACAGAATCAGATACTTTTTTTTGCCTTATTTCTTCATCTGTTTTGGAATGGTTTAAAATGGATTTAGAAGAATCCCTTTTTACGAATTCTTTATTCAAATTATCCTGATTGTTTACTGATGCAACCTTTCTTATAGTACTGTGATCTAGGATTTTGGTACCCCATGAATCAATATTGTTATGCATACGTTTGTTTTTAGTTTTAGGACTACTGTCTGAACAGCATGGGTATGACTGGTTCACATCCATGGGTTTTTCACACCTTGAATCTACATACAAAATTATAGGAGAACCAGGAACAATACCATAATTTGAGAGTGACAAATCACTGTCAACAGCTAATGAATTATTCAGGATCCATTTTTGAGATGAAGTTGGAATACCAAATTCTTTTTCAACCTATTTTATTTATAAAGTATACAAGCCTTTATTAATTTAAAAGTAAAAATTGTCAAAAAGCATATTTCAAAGTATAACAATAGAAAATGTTTATCAAAATGTTTCAGCATCTTCCAAGATTAAAAAAATCCTATTATATATATAAACCACTATATATATATATGTATATATATATACCCCACTCCCAGTAATATTTATTTAATAAGACAATTACAATAATTTCTGACATACATAACTACAATATAACACATCAAAAATATTCAAAAATCAAATTAAAAGTTTATTTAATGAAGATGTTATTGAATCTTATTAAAAGTGAAGTTTTTATAAATAAACATAAAATAGATTCCTGTAAAGCATATAAAAATCCATACAACATCTAAATGCATCCTTTATATATAGGATTTTTTTTAATAACTGTATTTACTCAAATCTAAGCCCCCCTATTTTTCCAGTATTAATGCTACTGAAAATTAAGTGCAGCTTTGAATCGAAGGCAAAAGATTTGTTGGATGGAGAAATTGAGTTTTCACCCCTTTCAAATGGAAAAATGTAATTGTTCATTCTGGCAACTTGCATTGATGATTTTTTGCATCCTCCAGTTTATCTCCAGTATTCCGTCTATCCCAGCAATACTCAACCTGTGGCCCACCCAGCCTTTTTAAGTGGCTCGATCATGGTTCATTGCTGTGAAAAATTTATTTATTTGAGAGCATTGTATTAAAAATTTGGTGGGAAATTCTTTGTCAAGAAATCAAATGTATCAAATTCGCTTTTTGCTATTAGTGTTGTATGGGTACCAACTGATATTCTTTTTCTATTTGGAATGGTTACGGTAAGTGATAACAGGCAACAGTGGAGTAACGACAAGTTTATGTGGGTGGAACTAATTTTTAACTATCTTTCATATGTTGCAAGTGAAAAATATTCCCAAAAAAAATAAATCATTTCAAGATGATTGGGAGGCTGAATATTTTGTAGTGAAAAACAAACATGAATCAGTAATTGTTTGATTTGTCACAAAAGTGCTGTATTTAAAAAATACTAATGAATAGGAATCATTCAATGACACTTTCCCTTGAAGATCTCTTTCAAGAGGTAATAAATAGGCTTTCTTGAATAATCTTTGCAACAAAGTGTTTTGTCAGTGGTAATATCACAGAGGTAACAAAGACAGCCTATGAAGTTTATTATATTATTTGTAATCATATGAAACTATTTACTGATGCAGAAATTGTGAAGGAGTGTTTCTTAAATGCTTCTAATTTAGTGCTAGTGACAAAAAAAAAAATGTAAAAAATAATGATGATCAAATGCAAAACAGGAGTTATAATATTTTGATCAATTTTCTCCATTTTAAATTTCCAATGTTATCTTGGTCTTCAAGCATTTCCCCCCTCCCCCATTTATTCTCATGTTGCAGCCCGCATGAAATAACTAACATATGTATGCAGCCCGTGTGAAATAGCTGACTTATGTATGCTGCCCAGCAGAAAAAAAAGTTGAGTACCCCTGGTCTATCCTAAACATCGTTCTCTGCTTGTATTTAGGTGGCTGCGGTAGTCTGGTAGTCAAGGTAATGTACTCATGGCCAGCGTGTCATGAGTTCGAGCCTAGTACTGCTGAAGACCAGCAGTATAGAGGGGGTCGATGGATATTAAATATGTCCTCTCGTTGGTGTGTGGAAGTTAGGAGAGAGGGTGCCAGCTCAGGTGCTGTTCTCCTCATTTGACCATGGTTCAAAATTACAAGATCTGTCACTAATAACCCTCAAGCAGTTGAATAGTGTGATACTAATATTCACTCACTTACTGCTCGCATTAAGGAAATTTTTTTGTATATGTTTTCTTTTAATCACCTAAACATCAAAGATTTCAATAATAACATGAAGATGAGTCTACTATGAGGCAAGTATGAAAAGGGAGCCAATTTTATGTGCAGAAAAAAGAGGAGAGCAGTTACCACTGAAAATTTGACAGGGATAAAACAAACATATGTCAATGATGTAAACAAAACAATATAATTTTTGCTTGTAAATGTTCAAGTATCTGATATCGATGAACCTTTTGCACATTTTTTTAATATTTTCCCATAATCGTGTAGAGAATTGCAGGTGCGGCTTAGATTCGATGACAACATTTTTTCACAAAAACATTTTGAGAATTTGGGGTGCAGCTTAGAATCTATGGTGGCTTAGATTAGAGTAAGTATGGTATATTAAGAATATATTCATAAATATTCTTTAATGGATAAAAGATATAGGAAGTTAAAGCATTTGTAAATAAATATCCTATACTGTTTTAGAATAACTTTTGCTTTTCATTATTTATTGTCTAATGACATGAAGTCCCTAAAGCAATATAAATTTGATCAATAACAGACCACAATAATTACAGTTATAAAAAAAAATTCTCTTACTTGTAAGTCATCTGATTTGAAAAAAAATTCTAATAATATATGCTGCTCATTTTTTTTTAAATATATTCAAGAGTATTTAATAAAATGATAATTGAACCAATGAATAAATATCCTTATTTAAGTTTTATATACAGAGAAGAAATTTGTCTCTTTGTATGTGTGAGAATGTAAGAAAATTTAGAATAAACAAGTTGCAACTCTTTAACATTTAACATACAAAGAATTTTCATCGCTAAAACTTATCATAATACAAGAGAGAAACATTTCTAGATTATTACAAAAAGAACTTCAAATGTATAATTTTAACTATTACTATGTATACATATCAAGATGTAAATGAAATGTGATGTTTACTAACTTTTGAAAAATGTATCACTATTTACTTCACATTTTTAACATGTTTATAACAGGTAGAATATTTTTAATGCTTAAGACATTTTTTTAAAGAAAATAGCAAAAAGTAAAATTACACATAAAAAACTGAGAAAAAATGCTTTAAATTAAATTTTGTACAACTTTTTCAACAAAAATAAAAAAAAACAACTAATTAACAATACCTTCAATTTTAGAAGCCTCACATTCATCTTGGGAAGAATTTCAAATGGAAATGGACCTAAATGAGTATCTCTTTTCTCAATGTATAATTTCACTCTATAAATACATAAAAAAAATAGATTAGAGGTTGGCATCCTACTTTGCAACTTTGAACAAAAATATATTTAATTATTATATGCAAAGTTTTGCAAAAAAAGCATTTTTAATTACCAAGAAAATACATTATTACAAAACTTGTTGCTCAAATAAAACAATTAAAAGAAATTTTTCATTGGTGTAAGAAACTTTTAAAATTAATTTTACTGAAGAAAACAGACATGAATTGTAACAACAAACATGAAAAATTATTAACTGGGCAATTTATATCATTAGTTAAAATATTAGCCCTTTTATAAGTTAAAAAATGATTAACACATTTTTAACACTGAAATGAATAATTATATAGCAGAATTTCTACAAATAATATTATGGTTAGCTCTGCATTATTCTCCACAAGCAATTCAGATGTTTATCAGCAACTGAAGCAACAAAAAAACAAAAAATTTTTTTGGACTACTCATCAGAAATCTGTAATTGTAATCTAGTGACTTATTCTGATCAGATGAAATGTTTTCTTTCCATATCTTTATAAAAGATATGCCCAACCTTCAGAACACAAAGCACCAAGAATGGTCATGAATGCATCTCAAAGAAAAATCATATGCTTACAAATATGAAATTTTTGCTAATAAAAGCTATCAATAATAAGTAATTTTAATAAACTGTTAATTTATTGGTGGTGAATTGAAATTGTCTTTAACAGTAACAATATTTTTATTTAATTATATTTACTTCTATATGGCCATTACAAGTATGAACTGCAACCCATGCAAGTAGCATTTTTTTTTTTAACATAATGAAGAATGTTTTAAAGTTTTATCCTATAAACAAGTAAAATGGATTCTATTTCAAAAGCTAGCAAGGTATTTGTAGACTTGGTAACTAAATTATAATCAATAAATTTAAAAATCTACATAGCCAATTGTATGTTTGTTAAGCAATATGTAAAAACCATAACATGTACAATTTGCAGTGATAAAAAAAAAAATAATAAATAAAAAAAAAAGTTCTTGGTGCTTTTGTATTAAACCACATTGAATTAGCATTTTTTAGCAAACCTAAACAAATGTTTGCCCTGGACAGTATTTAACAATTGTCCTTAAAATGGCATTAGTAAATACATCTTTTCCATTCACAATTTGTCATTTCTTCTACATAAAATAAGTGTCCAAAAATCATCAAATTTCTGGTAATTAATTGCTGACATGTAGTTAATATGAAAGTGATAATCTTTCTACAATATTTTGTACTAACAGACTATAACAAGACGAATTAATGAAATATAAAAATCTATAAAAAAAAAGGCTTAGAAGAATTACTGAAAGATACTATGATATTTTTAAAAGATTCACATAAAGCAGTAAAAATATATTAATCATCTTTATCCATTACAAATATACAAGGTGAGACAATTAAAATTCCCAGACGGTGCCTGCTCTAGCCATTAGGCTTGGTATGAAGGAGTGAGAATGGAATATAGTTGACCTTGACCCTTTCGAGGCTGGTGGCATGTTATTCCATCCCTCTATCTAGTTTAGATTGTTTCTTATCCTTGTTTGAGTAATACGTTGTCGTGTCGAAGCACTGCGATCATGACAAATTTAAAAATTGAGCTGTGCATGCATTTGAAATTCCTTGTGAAATAAAAACAAACTCCAACTTAATGTTTTAAATTGTTAAAAGAAATGTTTAGAAACAACTTAACTTCATGTGCTTGTTCTTTTAGTGGCACAAATGACTTTTGGAAGGTCATGAAGTTTTTGAAGATGATAAACATTCTGGTCGACCTGCGACATCAAGAACTGATAAAAACTTTTAAAAGAAATTAATGAAATCGTGCGAAACGACCGACATTTGAGTACTTGGATGATGTCAGGTTTACAAACATTGATAGAGAGACAGTAAGAAAAATTTTGGCAGAGAATTTGCATATGGTGAAAGTTTGCACAAAACAGGTATCAAAAAACTTGATCCAGACAACTACCCAGTGTACATTGCGCTTTCTGTAAAGCAGTTTTCAGCGAGCAAAAGCATTATTGTGCTCAAGCATACACCATACTCGCAAGATCTAGCCCCATACGATGCAATGCAATTGCTTTCTAAAAAATTTTTTGATGAAATACATTTTCACCGCACAAGAAAATTAATACCTAAAAACTTTAGACGAACACACACATCATGCATGTTGTCATCAAGGTTGCACACTTCGTAAGGGCAATAGAAGTGTGAACCATCTGCAACTCTCCAGGATTCCTTAAACTTATGTATAGAAATTATAAGGATATTATTTGCATTTTTGGAAGTTAGATGATTAGTTCTAGGAAAACACTAAAAAGATTTCATGATTTGTGAAATAAAATTATAACATTTACATATTTAATCAAAAATATTAGATTTTAATTTTGGGTCATTTTTTATTTCTCCTAAAATTAAAAATGAGATTCGGCATTTGATAATTTTCTCATAGATTTGGCATTTTAGCAGACTTGGTCCATACAATCTACTGATCAATGAAATATATGTTTTAAACTATAACATTTAAATAAAATTGTGGCAATCTCAATAAGTTATAGTTAAAGTAAATTATTTTGTGCACTTCTGCAAATTAACTAAACACAATTCAGTAACAAAGAAAATTACAACATTTTACTTTTGATTTGGTACAAAAATTTGAGAACAAGTTTCAAGTTTTTTTTTTTTCCTTTTAGAAGGAGGGGATCTTTTGATACTGTGAATCAATTTTCAGTCAACATAAACATATTATAGTAAAATTCGACATATAACACACACTTTTAACACAAAAAATAAGATTGAAATTTACGGGTGCGTGGTTATATGCCAGGTATAAAAATGAGAGCTTTAAAAATAAAAAATGAGATGAGCGTAAAAAAATTAGACATCTATATAGATCAAAATAATGTTTATTTAACAGAAATGATGTACCTTATGAACTTAGAGAATTATAGTTCTAGAAATATTCTATTTTTTTTCAAAAGCCCCTGGGATAATATCTTGAATAAATGATTTTAAAACATAACAGCATTGCATACATAAATTTTAGGTTTCTTCATAAAAGGGGGTGCACCTTTTAGGGTGAATATACCAAAAAAATAAAGAATGCAACTTGAAAATATAGATGTGCATTATATGGCGGTGCTCCTTATATGTCAGATTTTATGGTATTTAATAATTTTTAGAGAGTACAGAATTACAAGTTTGGTATTCAACTTATCAATTTGATCAAATTTGCTTTTAATGGATCTTAAAAAATGTGCCTTAATGGTACATTAAGTTAAAATAATGTCATTATTTTACACATTTTCACATTAAATATTTTTCATTTCAAGTGCCATAACCTTCTACACATTTTCAACTGTCTTAATAATGAGTTGCTATTTCAAAGTATCTACATTTGTGAGTGTCCATTTTCAAAGATGCACAGGAGGAATAACACCAGAATCAGATTATGTACTGAATATCTTGACAACTTACTGAAAATAGCAACTATTTTCACTGAACCAAAATCAAAGCATCAATATCTGAAGAATAATGTCAAACATATCACTAATTTCCCGTTAATATATTGTTTGCTTGTATTTAAAATAAAAAACTTCATGAATGAAGTTTCAATTATCAGCTTTGCTTATCAGTTTGTGTTAATACATTTAATGTGTTGCCCAAAATTCTTTGTTGTGTTTAATACATTTAATGTGTTCCCAAAATGTTTGCTTCTTTCCAAGGTTACCTATAGAAGCTAAAAGGTAGGACATCCAGCTATAACATAAACTAAGATCGATTTTATAATATCTCACTTCACAGCAGTTTACATTCAGATACACTATTCACTTGATATTCTGTCATCAGATTACACCAAAAAAAAATTCTATCCCTAGATCAGAAAATGTCCAATTGTCACAGTGCACAATTTAATTTAATATGCAAAATCTCATTTGATCAGACACAATTGCATTAATTCATCTCTGAACAGTAACAACACAATTTCTTTCAAGTACATTATTTTCATACATGTGTAAACTTGGAATAATGTTCAATTAATTTTGATATAATATAATATTTGATGACTGTGATTTTTCACGTAATTATATATTGTGAAAATAACATACTTACAGAAAGCATTTTTCAAAGGTATTTTTTACTCGTCTTTTTAACAATGGTGAATTTTCAGCAGAACTGGAACACAATGGACTTTGCTTCATCAATCCTAAATCAATTTCACACACAATACAATATTTTTAAAAATCATAAGAAATTTTTTCTAATACATTAATGTAAATTAAAAAACTGAATTTAATTTTTTCAAAGAATGATTAGCAAGAAAAAAATCTTCATTTAAATATATGTAGTATAATGTTTTATAAGCTATTTAAGCATTCAAAAATGAAAATATTTCAACTTTCTGCTGATAATTTAATCAAAAGAGTCCAATGCAAAGCATTATATACAAATTAAAATAATAACTGCAAATATTTTAAATGGTATTTTAATTTGAATCAGATACATAGTAAGATTTATTATAAATGATGAAATAATCCACATTTTTTCATATCAAATTTTCTGAATGCTAACAAGATATTTACTTTAAAATTTAAAAAAAATTTTCCAGTACTTATGTATTGTACTATTGACCAATTTCACCAAATCAAAAAAATTTGTCATCAAATCAATCAAATGGCATTGCCAAATGCTGTCATTGTATGCACAAACAAGATGGTTTTTCCACATGTGCTGGAACAGTATTTTGCTATTTGTTGCATATTTCGATGTTTTTTCATTTGACAAATTGGTTGACAGTATAATACGTAAATACCATTTTTCCTTTTACTAAATCTAATAACCATAGTTCATTATATATATCTAATAAACATCATAATTATTTTAAGGTGTATATATATAGTAAGAGATTGAAAACAAAAGTATTTAAATTTTTTACCAGAGTATGAATATGGCATCTTTTCACTTTCAGCATTTCTTTCCAAGTTAAAACCATATTTTTCATGGTCTTTTAATTGAGGAGTTGAAATAGCTAAATTTGAGAATTTTGAAATTATTGGTTCGCTTTGTCTGCGTTTTTCCTGCTCATAAATTTGCATCTTTTTTTCATATTGATACAAAGGTTTACTTTCAAAACCATGCTGCTTTTTATTTTTGTTATCATAAAGATCAGACGTTATCCAAGATATACCATCGTCTTTTAGATTCAAGACATCCTCTTCATCAGATTCATACATTTTTTTCATCATTATAAATCCTATTTTCAAAGTTAGAAGAAATTTCTTTCTAAACCAGTAATAATTCTACATATCCCTGATAAACTTTTAAAAAATAGAATTTCATAAAATTCCTATCCTAACATTTATGCGTCCATAGAAATATTTTCACTTGCACTTTTAAAGGCTTGCAAGATGGTTTTCTTGAGACAAAATAAAACCTAAAAATTTAAATATATACATATATAATATTATTGTTAAGTTTTTAAAAAATAAAAACACTAAAAATATTCATTTTTTACAAATTAAAAAAAAAAATT
This sequence comes from Trichonephila inaurata madagascariensis, assembly GCA_019973955.1. NCBI lineage: Eukaryota > Metazoa > Arthropoda > Arachnida > Araneae > Nephilidae > Trichonephila > Trichonephila inaurata. The sequence continues at coordinate 568,505 of BMAV01019505.1, forward strand.
TGGTACTTATATATTAGCACAGCCACCAGTAAATCAATAAAAATTTGGAAAAATTTGTGTGAAGATTTCATGAAGTTTTAGACCAAATTATAAACAAGGTTACTGTGTTTCAACATATGTGGGAACTTTTTTGACACTTCCATATTATCACAACAATCACCAAATCTATTAATAACTCGCCGAGTTGGAAGCCCCGATTTTCTATGTGTCGTACACGCTGAATCGGCAACCAGGTGCTTCATTTCATAAAATGTCCCCAATAGGTTGCAATAATATGTAGGTAAGTACCCCATTTTTTCATTGTTGGCTAAAAAATATTATGGAATTTTGTGACAGTTTTTAATTTGGTAAAAACAGTCAATAGGTTAATACATAAGTACCAAAATTTCATATATATATATATATATATATATTTAAACTATATCAGATTCATATTTTTAAATACTCCTTAAAACTCTTCAGTAATAATTCAACTCATAAAAAAAACAGATAATTAAAAAATTATGCAAACTATATTCCAAACATGATTCTAATACATAACTGAAAAATTATCAATCACTGAAGTCTTGGAGCATTTTATATTGAATGTGTACTGCTAGATAAATGCTTTAAAAAATAAAAATTCAAATAAAAAACAAGAAAAAAAAGTGGCTTTACTATGTCGAACAGTAAAACTAACTTTGCATAATAAGAAAGAGAAGTTGTGAAAAATCCCCCTTTAACAGCACTGTAAAAATTTTATGATACAATTAAATTCACAACTTTCCTCTTCAATTTCAGCTTAAACTATTTAGTGAGTACGGAGATCAGCTAGTTTAGGTTCGGTCCTAGGAGAGTCATACCCTTGGCGCAAATTATTTTGGCTGGCAATAATTGTGCCATCTTGGTAACCCTACTTTGATACACCAGATATCGTAAACCTAACTATTTCTGGAATTTTCGTATTTTGTCGGTGGGCATTTTGAATTTCCTCGTTTTGTTGTTGGGCACCAAGCTGGAAGTATGGCTGCGTGTGTGTGAATATACCTTAAAAATTTTTACTTTGTTGAATGCGAAAGGTAAGAAAGAATTTTTTGAATGGTGTATGAAGGAAGGAAGGATTGATTGCTTCGAATTATGAATGCCCTAAATGTAATGAGCAAATGGGATTATACGAATAAAAGAGTGCTGTTTTGGATGGATTTGAATGGAGATGTCGAATGGTTATGTTCGACCATTACCTAGTAGAATATATATGGTGGTGCTCCCATGGTCATTTGTTTAGCAATGAGACCTTCAAGGCTATTTTAAAATCTGCTGTTACACAGTACCCTACATTCTGAAAAGATCAGCAGTAAGAAAATAAGTGCTGTTTTTTAATTTTTATCTTAAGTATATTTGATTAATTTCTGTACTGTTTACATATATTTTCATTACGCATCCACCATGTCTTGCTATATTCACTCCCACCGCCATTGTTGATTTCACTTGGTGCCATCTCGTTCTCGCTTAGCGCTCTTTTTGGTTTGTCGGGAAGGGTGTGGGCTCTCCAAGGATTTTACCCTAGTTTACATGGCCATTCTCCAAGGAAATAAATTTTTCAGTCCAGGAAATAGATAGTTCGGACTTTCATTTACATAACCAACACGACAATATTTTATGGGGTAACATGCTGCTGGCAGACAAGGAAAAATTTGGGTTCTCATATGCATATACAACATGGAGTTTAAAAAAAAAAATAGGGAACTTAATCTAAATAACTTAGTTAAAACAATGTATCATTGTAAGAAAATGCATGTTAACATCATGACTAAGTAATTTGACATTTATTGATGGCATATTGAATCATTATCAAGGTGTAGCTAGCTAATGTTTTATCAATGATACAGGGCCTCCGAGCTACATGGGATCAAACATATGAAAGTAAAAGAACACAATGTTAAGGGGCCTCCAAAAAACATCCCAAAGAAATATTTGATACAGGACCCATTTAGGACTATCTACGCATATGATCATTATCTTTATATAAATACTTGGTC
>BMAV01019505.1:570922-605832 GCA_019973955.1 Trichonephila inaurata madagascariensis
GCCCCCCCCCCCCCTATACTACACTTGAACCAAAATTTTTCAGTAAAAGAACATAAAGACAATTTAATTTACAACACATCAATAATGTTTAACATACACACAAACAATTTTTAATAATTTTTTTACCTAATTTGGTTGCTTAGCGGAGCGTTAAAACAGCTACGGAAAAGGGAACAAAAATAATAAACCGGAAAACATGCTCATTTCATTTCCGTTCTAAATATGAAAAGAAACGAGAATTGAACTTTAAAAAAATAATAACTGAACTATTTTTCCAAGATCTTTGAATTATCATTAAAAGTAAAGATTATTTTCATGCAAAATTTAATTTTATAATTATTCAAAAGATCCATTCAATATGCCAAAGTTGAAAGACGTCATTCCTTTAAATAGAATCTGGCAGTAGGATCCTTCTTCTGTCAAATTCGATGTAAATATTTGTGTGTAGAAGGTCACTTTTCCCAAACGAAGAAGCGTGGAGCCTTGCGAATTTTATTGCAGAAAAACATAAACTTTGAATTTCAAATTTACTATTCAATTGTGGTTTAAAGTTTGTGTCAGTGTTAAATTCTTTATTGGCGCTGGGATATCGCTGTTGCTAGGGTACTAGAGCGAGGTTTTGATATAACTGTTTTTTTCTGCTGCCCAATGCTTAACGATAATCAAAAGTTTCAATTTTGTACAGATGCTTTGTCTTCAAAAATCATAAATATCTGTCATCCGTTCAGAAATCTCAGAAGAAATAGATTCATACAAGCGCACCCGAGAAGTATTTTGAAGAACTTTTGCATTTATTGTTCGTAAACAATCTGTGATTTCTTACAGTACAAAAGATTTCTGCATATCCTTTTGTGTTCATTCTATACATATTTTAAAAAGAAGTACTACAAATACATATATAATCATGAAATTTTTAGAGAGCAGTATATTTGAAGCAATTAATTCTGCTCTTCGTTTCCAAACTGGAGATTGCAAAATATGTGGGAGGTAAAGTGCCATTTTCGTAATTCCCATTTCTATTCCAAAATTAATGAACTTTTTTGCAAAAATAATTAATTAATATTTCTTATGAAAAATAATGTGGTGAAATAACATTTAAATATTATTCACTACATTATTAATGAGAATCGAATAATTTTTAAATATTAGTTAAGTTTTTAAAAATGGAATTTCTCTTTTGATTGTAATTGTAAACAAATAATATTTTTATTTAAATTTCTGATTGATTTACTTAGTTAAAATATGAACAGTAAAAGGCATTAAACATTCAAATGAGAAAATTATTTTCTTTTTAGAATTAAGTTTTGTTTTTTCCAATATCATGTTTTTAAAATTTAAGTTTTTAAAAATTTTCATAATTTTCAAATTTAATATTTTTTTGAGTGTGTAGAATAGGGGGGGGGGCTCTAGGATTTGGCAATGTTTATCTAGATACTTGAATGAATTCCGCTCTTCATTACTCTTGGAACACCTATCGCTACTTATAGGTAGTTTGGCAACTGATTCGGGTTGCCAAAAAATTGGCTTCGCCAAGGGGCCCTCTATTCTACACTTTAACCGAAAATCTATGAGCCTTACCTATTAATGTCACTGCAGCCAAATTTGTTCCACATAAATCGGGCCATTTTCCACCAAAATCTGACTGTTTCTTTTTCTAATGAAACACATAAGAAACTTTTTGTTGTTTTGGTATAATGGCACAATTCGCGGGGTGCATATTTTGCTATGGTGAAGCAAATAGGTATACACTAAAAATTTGTATCGCTTTCATGTTTTTTCAAAATAATATCATGCAAATAACTTATAATTTACAATATTTAATGTCTTCAGTCCTGGTATATCTTCATGGGTACATATATAAAATATGAAAATTTTTAAAAATCAAAGCTGTATGTATTTATATGCATGGTATGGTTATATTTTAAAGTTTTAGGTCAAAATAAAGGCATCGTTATTTGGAATTTACATAATGTCCCATTGATGAAATGACTGGTGCTTACCAAGTGAAAGTCAATTATTTTGTCAGTCAACAATTCATCATGGTATTTAAAAGTAACTATAAACATTTTATTTTGTTTGTTAAGTCACACCATTTGGCAACAGTTTTTGTTTGACGAAAGTGATTTACAGAGTAATGCACATGCTCGCTTTATTTTCTAAAATATTTAAAAATGAATCTACTCAGAACAGCTGTACCCAGAGTAACATATTTTTTTTAATAAAATTTTTTTTCTGAAGAATTCTTGAAGTACATAATATGATCAAGAACATTTCAAATTAGTAACCTATAGATGGATCAATTAATTCAAAATGAAATCAATGTATAATCACAAAGTAGCCTGAGTAATACTTTAAAAATGCATGTAGTGCTAAAAATAATCGAGTAGTTAAAAGTTCTGATTATTTCTTAACTGGGAATTATGATGTTGCTGATTCTTAAAAGTAATTATAATTGCTGATATGTCAAATTTATAATGTAGATTGGCTAAATAATGATGAATAATAGATTTAAAGTTAAATCAAAGCAATTTTTCAATGTTAAAAAAAATTACATGAATATTTATATTGAATGATTAATTCTTCAGAGTATGTTGATAGTAGTTGTAGTAAAATTTAAACTTTTGAATAGATGTAAATTAATTTGGAACAAATTTTGGTACTTGTGTATTATCGCAACCTATTGGTGACATTTTTTGAAACGAACCACATGATTGCCGATTCAGTTCATACAACACATGCAAAATTGGGATTGCCAACTTAATGAATTATCTTGAACATTGGGGATTGTGTTGTGATAATACTTAAATACCCTAATTTGTTATCAGTACTCTACAGTTTCATCAGTAAAGAAAAAGGTGTAAAATTTGAATTTTCAGGTGAAGACAGTAGAATTACAACCTTTTGGAAAAATTTAAAAATAAGAAATATACTTATATACAGTTTTCATGTAAAATGCCTCTGAAAAATTTAGGTATCAGCATGAAAAAAATGGAATATAAAAAATTTTTAAACACCAAAAAAAAAAAAAAAAAATTAAGGAGGCAGTACAAAAAATTTTTGTTATAAATAAGGCAAAAAGGAGAATTAAGTATTAAGAGGAAAATTGATAATTTATAATGAAATGTGAAAAAATAAAATCCTTTATTAAATGTAAAACAATGGAAATTTGCAATTTGCTGCCAATTAAAAAAATTCTGCATGGTAGAATTTTTATTATCGCAGCATGAATTCTTACTGTAAAATCCATCAAATTACTGTAAAATTTGACAATCAAATTTATTGCTTTTTTTTAAAACAATTGTTATACCTCTACTACTTTTATTATATTTGGTAATGGCAAAAATCTGCAAAATCTTGAAAAAAATGAAATTCTAATTATTCAGAAAATTGGCATGAAGTGCAAATTTGGTGAACCTTTTGGTCTGTAATATTTAAATTCAAAGCCCTCATATTTTTGTAAAGAAAGATCCTGGTAATTACCACTAAATTATTCTGTGAACAAAAGTTGCTGTAATAGAACATCAGCATCCAATATAGAAATGATTAAATATGTCTTAAGAGATTGAATTAATTGCTTGAAATTGATTAGGTTACCGCAATAAAAATAACCCAATAAAAAAAATAATAACAGATCATAAACATAATATTTTTTTAGCTATAGTGGTTGTTTGTTGTAAAAATGGTTGCTATAGCTTTTGCTGCTTTGTGTTACTAAACAATAAAAATCAAGGCAACTGTATTGTAATGTTGTCTCCCAAATTGGCGAATATTTAAAACAACTTGGTAAGTAGCATATCAATGTCAAATTAGTACAATTAATTTGTTATTTATTAATGATATTTTATCAAAGCTTTATTATTAATGACATTTTTTGTACTTAATATAACCATCATCTCTCTGTGGCATAACAACCCAGCTTGAGCTAAATCCTTCTGGTTTAGATGTTTTCAAAGGTTTAGATGTTGCTCATACGGTTGCCAGTGCAACCGAGACACCTTATTTTAATGTAATAAACATTGAATGTCTTTGAACATTTTCGGTATAATTTAGCATTGCATCTTCTATACCAGATACCATTTTCATAAATTTCTCCAAAAACATTTTTCTGCACCTTGCATTCAAATGTATCCAAAATTCCTGCCTCTTTTATGATTATATTCCAGGTCTCTGAAGCATAAATCAGGATTGGACAGATTAAGGCTGTGTACAGTAATAGTTTTTGTCTTTCTAGAATATTTTCTCCAGATCCAAGTTTTTTCTTTCAATTGGGGCTGCAGATTGGTAATTACCATTGCAGACCTAGTACATTTCTTAGGAGCTGATATCACTTTTTAATGTGGTGCCATATAGGTGAGTACCAATTGCCACTATGTAGTTTTGATGCCTAGTAGAGGGGGAGGTACTTGAGCTCTGTGATCATGCAAAATTGTTAAAGGAATTTAATTTTGCCAAGAGCACTCAAGCCAAACAGGCACTATGGAGATCTTTAATATGTCACATCATCATCTAACATGGATGTTGTCGATTTTTTGCGTAGTGAAAATCCACTGATTTGTGTTAGGGGTGGACCCACAAACTTGGGCATACAAGGCTAGCGCCCAATCAGCTAAGCCACCCAGCCGGATCTCCGGATCTAAGTAAATGCTTCAATACTTACATATGATACTGTCAACTGAGTTAATCAAATGCTGCCATTGGGTGAATGAACAAGATTTTGTTTGTACATGTGTGGGAAGAGATTTTCACTATTGGTTGCATATCGCTAAATTTGTTGACATCTTTTAATTTGATGAATTGGTTGACAAAATAATACTGAAGTGCCACATTTTTATAACTGCATGATTTTTGTTTATATGTAATTAAAAATTTCATGGAATTTCATTTCTGTTTTATATTTCATCATTAGTGCATTTTTTAGAATGATAATTCATTGAATTGTGGAACTTTAACTTGGAAAAAAATGAAAAATCATTACATTAGCAGAAGATAAATGGAGTATTCAATGGATTTAATCATTTTATAAAGGTTTCCAAATAACCTTATTGATTAATACATTTTACTTATAAAACGTTTGTTTGGCTCAGTGGTATTTTTTTAATATTCATTTGCTTTTTTTATATATTAATATATTCACAAAAGTTTGTAGGAAATTGTAAGTATTTACTTGGACTTTTCACATCAAAAAATAAAAGAATGAATATCTGAAAAACTTAAACTTATATATATATAACTTTTCATTTTACATGCCTAAATTTTTGCCCTGAAAACTTTATATACAACCTTTTCTTGAAAAGGATAAAAGATACCACTTTTAACAAATGATGAGTTGTTAATACAGATTTGTAACCTTTTGCTCCCATTTGCATCTATCATTTTTTTTTTCAAATACAACATTGGAAAGGGGAGAAAAATTGATTGTTTTTGTGGTAATTTTCCATTATTGTTTCAGTTAAAAAAGAAAACATTTTCTTCCCTTCAGTTGCTTTGAATAGTTGTTGTTGCACAGCCCTGGAGATCAGCAGGGCTAGATCAGGTCCATGACATTATATATCTGAAAGACATCCAAAACCAACAATGAATTGATTGTAAGATCCTGTCTAGAGAACCCCAGGTACTCTACGATGTGTTCTGGGGAAAAAAGCACAGTGGTATACTTGGTGCAAACTTCATAGCTCATCAGTGTATGGCAGAGATCTAAGATGATTACTGAGAAAGTGAGTAAATGTGGTTTGGTCCCCCTCTAGTCCTGCAGACCGCCTCACCGTGGCGAGGGGGTGTCACTGGGCGGAATGGGCGATGTACGTCGGGAGTTTACTCCTGGTAGGGTCACCCAAGGCGTGAAGGCCATTCCACTTTGCTCAGCTAAGGTCTGCAGGCAAAAGAGTTAAGTCAGTTTTCTACCTTTGGTGCTCCAGTCTTCCAAACCACAGAAGCTGCTGATTTTCTCCATCCAGAAATAAATTTCCCTATGGTTTTCATGCTGTCTTAGTTGATGCACAGTTTAAAAAGGACCATGTTTCTAGCTTAGGCATAGAACTAGGTTCGAACTTTAAGTAGTACTCAATCATGTATTATTAATTATGTCAGTTACTGAACTCAGATACACAGTCCAGTCACAGTAATGAGACCACCACATATTTTCAACGTCAAGGTTAAATAACCAATCACAGAAGGCAGGTGGCAATACAGTGTAGTTGAGTGTATATAAAAGGTGTGTGGGGGCTTCGAAAAATATTGCAATCGTTGGTGTGATGCAGAAACAGAGTGATTTATCTAACATCCAAAAGGGCATGATCATTGGCTTTCGGGCCAAGGTAAAAGCATTTCCGAAATGGCTTAGTTTGTATGCCACTGTTGTAAAAGTATACCCTACATGGTAAAATAGGATTGTCCAAAATCAGCGATGAGGCAAATGTGGTGCACCACAGGCATAGATGACAGGTGAATGACTACTGCGGAGATTCGTTCGAGTGAATAGACGTCCTACCGTTGAACAACTGACCGTCCAGATGAACCAAGGTGCTACCAACAGTGTCTCCCAAACTACTTTTCAGCTAAAGTTGCTGCGTTTAAGCCTCTGAAGCAGATACCTGGTGCATACTCCTATGCTGACTGCTGTTCATCAGCAACAAAGGTTGGAATTTGCATGCCAATATTGCAACTAGACGTCCACTGAGTGGCGACAGGTAGCGTTTTCCAATGAATCATGTTTTATTGCTCCATTGGACAGATGGATGTTGGTGTATACGGCATGAAACCTCTGAAAGTAAACACACTGCAACCATTGCCGGAATGGTCCAGGCTGGAGCACTATGGTCTGGGAAATGTTTTCTGGGCATTCTCTGGGTTCACTCATCATTGTGCAAGGTACGATAGATCAATACAAGTACGCATCTGTCCTTGTGGAACATGTCTAACCCTATATGCACATTGTTTTTCCTCTGGATGATGACATCTACCAGCCGGACAATGGGAAGTATTATACAGCTGGCAGTGTGCATACCTGTTTTGAAGAGCACCAGGAATAGTTTACCATTCTCCCCTCGCCAGCAAACTCGCCTGACTTAAACACTATCAAGACACTTAAACACTATCTGTGGGACCATCTTGATCAGGTTGTTTACGCCATGGATCCTCATCTACACAATCTAGCACAGCTAGCCATGACACTGGAATCAACATGGCTCAACATCCCAGTGAACACATTCAGGAACCTAATTGACTCTATTCCTGCACGTCTCGCAGCAGTCTGCTCTGCTAAAGGTGGTTATTATGGTTTTGACAGGTGGTCACATTTATGTGACTGGACTGTGTATATAAATTAACATTAAAAAATTTATTTTTCATAACAAAAAGTGAAAATTTATATTATGATATTAAGATGATGTGTAAATTTGAACTATAATGCATAATAAGGAATGTAATAACATTTAGAAATGCTTAAATTATTGTTTACTTAGGTATTCAGTAAATTATTTCTAAAATATAACTTTCAAAACTGCATAGTAGAATTATTTTGATGTATGCAGTGTTAATATGAGACAAGTTTTACTTTTGGATCTAATTTAAAAGTGATTTTATATTTTACATGCTAAGTGTTTTATGTGTTAATGTTATTTTTTAATAACATAATTACTTAAATATTTGCTTATAGTTTATTTGTAGAAATATTCATTTCATAAATAGATATTATTGCATAATTCAAATTCATTTTTCTCAAAGTTTCTTTTATTACTCCATGAAGTCATTCCTTACAAAATAAAATTTTCAACTTTGAATTTTTTAATACTCTGGGGAAGAACTCTGGTTATGAGAGTCTGTATGTGCCTGTGAATATCGAGTTGAAAACAAAATACTAATCTATTTTCAACAAATGAGGCTATAACTTATGTAATGTAAATCAGGTAAATTGCCTTGCGCATTTTATATAGATATTTATTCTAAAGATGTAAGATTTGAAGACAGCTATTGTGAAAAAAAAATGTGTGAATTAAATTATTCTCTTGTTTATAAGGAAAAGTATAAAGTAGTCAATTATATATTTTCATTGTGCAGGATTGAAAGTTATTCTTGCAAAATGGCAGGTGATCACAAGAAACTTTTTAAAATAATGAATGCCGAATCTGGTCCAAATGATCTTCAGGCCCTTTCGCCTCCTCAAAGTATGCTAGGAGCAGCAAGTCCAAGTAAAATTTATAGGTATATTTACCTTTAGACATTGTCTTTTTAGTACATAAATTATCATTTTAAAGCCTTTAGAGACATTAAAATTAAAAATTCTCTAAATTAAAATTTAAAATAAAATTACAAGACAATATGAAATATAAATAAGAATCAGTAACATTTTGTGGCATTTTTTTAATACCTATAATTTGGCAGTTTTAATTTGAGAGATTTTTTTTATCAGTCTATTTATTAGTTATAGCAAATTAAAATGGGGATTTAAAAATACATTCCTCTGATATCTACCCAGAAATTAAAATCAGTGTACTGTCTGGATTGAAGTATCTAGTTTTTTTAACAATACAGAAATTTATGAAATATACAAGGTCTTTTTAAAAAGTATCCAACCTTTGGTCAGAAAAAATATCTTAGTTGCTTTGGGGGATAGGAATCCTAATGAAATTCATAGTAGCCCCCTTGCACTTTCACACGCTTAGCCTAGCATTCCTTCCACTGTCAGAAACTCTAACTCTGCCATCATATTCTACATTATCTCATCTCTTGAAAACAGGATCCTTTCAACTTCCTTTTCCTTCAGTTTGGTGTTCATTGTGTCTAGTAAGGCTTGTGCGACTGCAAGGCGGAGTTCTTTCTTTTCCACCGACAGAACCTTAGGAACAAATTTTGCAGCTGCTCAGTGCATGATGCTACAAAATTGGATGTGCAGAACCTTTACTGATCTTTACTTGTTCAGCAGTCTCTTGTATGGTCAAACAATGATCCTTCATTATCAAATTTTCTACCTTTGCAACAACAGCTGCATTTTGAGGCCTCCCAGAATGCTGGTTACTCTCTACCGATGGGTGGCTACAGATGGTGGCCCCTCCTTAATTTGTGTGACCCCATAGCATTGTCTCCAAACACTTGCTGAATCTTACAAATTGTTCATTTGTACAAAATTTGCTCAAGTCATCATCTTGTTTAGTATCTCTGCTCAAGTCATTCAGTCATCTTAAGATAAATAAAAATATGACGAATGCGTGTAACAGCACCACCTCACTCAACAGCCCCTGCAGGAAACGATGGAGGCCCCGGACCCCGGGGGGGCGGATTCAGGCAGCTACATTAAACTGCTTCTTATTAAACTTTGCATATTGTTACCTTTCTAACAAAGGTTTTTTTTATTATTTCTTATTTATTCATAAAAATAATTTTATATTGTATTACACATATTTAATATAATGCTTTAAAACATTGCAAAATACTAAAAAATTTAATATCTTCCAAAATTATATTAATCAAGCAAACCTACTGAATGATACATTTTTGTTTCATAATTTTTTTAAGCTCCAGTCAGAGTTATGAGGGAGATGGACAAGGACCTTTGTGTGATACTATTAATCGTAAAACTCTGAGTTATTTGATTGCTACATTGAATGCATCGTTTTTTCCTGATTATGATTTTAGCCATGCAAAAAGTGAAGAATTCAGTCGAGAACATAGTGCAAGAGTAAGTGGTTTTTTCCAAAATATTTATATATTAGCTTAAAACTGTTAACCTCAAATTTTGTCATTAGTATGTCATTATATAGTCAAAGAATCGGGTATTTGAAAAGTATGACTACACTTTCAAATATTAAATACAAAATTGTGCACAACACATCAAGTCTATAAGAGATTTCTAGCCACATTCTATGAAGCATTACAAGATCAACAATCGGATTGATCACTGTAATTTGACTTCTTATTTACATCAGTGTCACAAATTAAAAATTGGCAAACATAGTTTTTCATGTATCCCTACAAGAAGTCCAAAGGTGTTATGTCTAGAGATCTGGGTGGCCATGCTACTGGACTTCCTCTTTCCATCCATTACCTGGAGAGCTTTTCCTCACTTCCAAACTTGTGGTGGTGCCCCATTTACGCTGTACATTTCAGTTTGGTAAACCATGCTACAATTTGCGTTTGTTCTTGCAGTGAAGCCATTTTGAAACGAAAATGTTGAAAAACAGGGACATTATACCGTCTATTTTGCATTTCATTAAACAGAAACTTGAATGTTTTCTTTATGGAACATAAAAAACCATAAATATAAATCTTTGTTTGTTTTTAATTAATTTTTGAAAGTGTTGTCATAGTTTTCATACATCCTATGTATCTTTTGATAAAATGTTAAAAAGTTGAGCCTCAGTATAATTTTAAGCTATTGCATTGTAAATGCTTATAATAGTGTGTGTTTAAATAATATACATCATTGTCCTTTTAACATATTAAAAAGCAGCATTCTATTATTTTCTGATTTTACTATCTAAATTGTTAAATCCATTTATCTCTTTACACCACACTCTTCTCCCTCCCCTCCCCTCTCCCTTTTTTTTTTGCATGGCTTTGAAATAATGTAATTCAAGATCTAGACATGATTATTTTTTAAAAAAATAACTGATGTATTTTAACATGGTTTAAAATTACTGATTATTTCATGAAAGAATGAGAACAAAGTTTATCATTTAACATCCTGGTCTAATTTTTAAGGATCTTTGTCTTGGGACAAGCCTGCGAAATATTTTTTTAGCATTGATCCAAACATAGAATGTACCCTGAAATTGAGAGGCATAACAGAATATTAGGGGGCCCCCCTGCAAAGTCAGATTTTGCCTTTATTATTTTATAAATTGGTTAAATAAGTGCTTTGGGCCCCTCCACGATATGGGGCGTGCATATTACACCACTGCTAAAATTCCAACAAGATCTGAATATTTCTTTAGCTTGGTTCCAAAACTATATTAAGAACTTGCAAATTAAAAGTGCAATAAATAAGAAATATTACTTCATGAAAATTTTCTTTTAATTCTAACAGATGTAGGAGATCTTTCTAGCACTAACAGCAATTTTTATTTATCTTGCTTAAAAGGGATGATTTTTAATAACAAGCAGGATGAATAAAGAATAATTAATATTGTTTCAAGTATTTTTAATGTACAATTTTTATCTTTTCTTGAAGCAATGTGTTTGCATTCTTAATTTTATTTAGTTATTAATTAGAACATGTATGATTTTAATATTGATACTGAAAATAATTATACATGAATTAATTATTAAATAATAAATATTGAATACTCACACATAAAAATGTACATGGTTAATTTTTTATGAAAACTTTTAAAATAAATACAGCATTCTTTATTTCATCTTGCACATTTTTGGGATAACATAGGGTACGTTTTTATTGTGGGGAGGGGGGGGGGGAGTTTAGCATATATATGCATTCCAAATATTTTCTTATTAAAGGAATATAAATCATTGAAACTTCGTTACTTAGCATTAGTTTATGCCCAGATATACACAGCCAATAATGAAAGAGAAAAAAACATTCTCATTCATGCTTGAATACAATAACCGTCTTTATCATTTGTCCTTTTTGTGTGTGTGTGTTGTGAAAAATTATTAAAATTTTGAAATATAGAACAGAGAGTGGAATATTTCCAAAGTAAGGGGATCATTCCATCAAGGATTGTGTTAAGAGATGTCAATATGTCTATTTATGTATTTATTCTTAGATATTTTGTTTAGTTAAAATAATGGAATTTGTAACAAAATGCAGTTAAAATTTGGTTATTTATGTAAATAAACTTTGACACAAACTTTTTATCAATCCACAATGTTATGAGACAAACAGTTTACCAAATTTAAATATAATTTGTAACTTTTTTTTTTGAATTTTTAGCTTTATATGTTTTAGTGAAAACTTTCTTATAAATAAAAGTTTTGATATTATTAACAATTGAAAGATTCTATTATTGACCTTTATCTAAGATTAAATAATTTTCTTTAAAAATTATTTGAGATTGGTATCAAATGTTTTATTCTGAATTATATTAATTTATTAACAGTTAAACTTTAAAAGCATCTTTAAGAATCATCTTACAAATAAAATCTTCTTATAAATCTACAGATTTTAATGAGTATTTATAAAAATATATCAGATGTGTATAATTTTACATATACATTAGCATATATATTTATGTACACTTGTTTTTTTAAAGCTGCATAATTATTATTGTATCTGGTTCTTTTTTATCTAATTGTAATACAAGTGCAACTCTTCTGTCTTCAAATTATATCTAGAATTATTAATTTATCATTTGTTTTTAACATGCAATTCTGGCCTGCATGGAAAACTAATGCATTCATGGATGAAAAAACTAATGATTAATTCAATTCTTTAATATATAATATCTACAAAATGAAGAGTCAATTGCATCTTATTTTTACCATGAATGTGCTATTTATGGTTGTTTCTTCATCAAATTAAGCATTGTTTCAAAAATTATTTTTACAGTTTAGATTGTTTAGAAATAATTATTTCTAAACAAACAAACAAAAATTTTATAATTTTATATATGTATTTCAGGGAAATCAATAAAAGCGAGATAGATAAAATCTAAGCAGAAAATCAGTATAATAACTTGCTGTGAATGGCTATCAATATCGATGCATTTATATGAAAATGATTTTTAAAAAACTCATACTTAGATCTTTTAGAGTTAAGTGATTTAAAAAATAAAATGCTAAAAACTTTTTTTTACGAATTTTTAAAAAATACTCATTTTAAATATTTAATAACTACTTATCAAATTCAAAGTTTTTATAACTTCATTTATAAAAATAATTGTATGAAACTTTTCCATGTATCGAACATTTAAAAAAACGCTCGCAATTTTAATTCAACATTTAATATAGTTGTGAAATTTTGTAATTATAAATTTCTACTTTTTTCAACATACAACTATTTTTAAAACGGTACATTTTCCTTTCCGGAGCCTAAAAAGTTGCAAAGTGAGTGAGTGAATATTAAAGTCTCACTGTTCACTTACTCGAGAGCTCTGTAGTGAGAGGGGAAAGAGAATTTCCATGACAATACGTTATGCATTTAAAAATGTTCGTGCAACGCCGGGGGGAAATAAACCTGTCTGACAAAGAAAAGAAGCAAAAAAATTTTGAAATGGGGAATTATAAGTTATACATTTGGTAAAAGCCCGAGCAACGCCGGGCTAAGCGGAGGAGGGTGGAAGTCATTTTGAAAAAGAGTATTAAAAGTGCTGATTTTGTGAAGGAAAGGGAAAATTTATTAAAGTAGAGAAAGTCCATGCAACACTGGGTCATGCAGCTAGTGTGATTATTAATATTTGTTCTATCTGAAGTTCCTTTTTTGCAAAAGAGTAATTATCATTCTAAGGTTTTATTTTGTTTTAAGTTAGTATGTTTACATATCAATTGAGCATACATTGCTTAGGATTAATGACAAAAATAAATCCCCATAAATAAAAGATTTTTTTTTCTTTTTCAATTCCTTTTTAGTGGGTTATGAATGCTGTTGATAGTAAGCTGAGTGCTAATGCAAACAATGACTATGAGGCTTTGAAAGAACAATTATGGTCAGCCTTGGATCATGAAATTTGTTTATCTGAATGTGATATTTACAGGTAATTTCTTTTTTTAAAAAAACTAATTTATACATAAATGGAATAGTTAATGTATGAAAAGTTATCAACTATATTTTTAGGTTAAAACCACTAAAATGAGAAATTTAATAAAGTACTAGAAACTTTACATTAATTTAAGAAATCAAATTCAAAATGGACGAAATTTTATTAATTATAAGGAGAATTATCAAATAAGATGTATATGATCTCATGTTCATTTAAAAATTTGTAATAATGACAAATTAGCAGTGTACAAAAGACGTTCCGAAAATAATTTTCGTCATTTTTTTTTAAATAAACTAGTACACCTGGTGAAACAATCATCATAAGAAATTATATTTGCTACTGGTTAAAGGTCAGAAAGAGAGCATCATTGTTGGAAGAATGACACATGCACCAAGCATCAAAGAGTAGCAGCAGAAAGGCATGTCCATGGTAATTTGAGTACAAATCATGCTGGCAGACAATAGGTGTAATGACAACTTGATCGCCAATGGAAGTATGTGCAGTTATCCAGTATGCATGGATACATAGGACTAATGTGTATCTGATCATATCTCATCAAGTGGTTGGTCACTCGCATTGCATGTTCAATGAAGGATGACAGAATGTGGAGGATAAAGGTTGAAATGAACATTCCTCTGGAACCACAAATGAAAACAACATTGCTAAAGTACAGGACATGGTGTACCTCAATGATGTGGAAGCATCTAAGTTCACCAGAGGAAAAAAAATATTTAAAAAACGGTGCCGAGATGGAGAAGGCTGTGCAACAATTCCTTGCATTGCAGGGCACTCAGTTTTACCAGAGTGGTTTCTTCAAATTGTTTTCACTTGAGGATAAATGACTAAATGTCGGGGGTGCTATGTCAAAAAAAATGACCAAATTTACTTTCGGAATGTCCCTCATATTAAAATGAGTCTATTTTCTTCTGATAATAAATTTAAAAAGCATCTGAGTTATTATTATTTGTTTAGCTATAATCCTGATCTGGACAGTGATCCATATGGAGAAGATGGATGTTTGTGGTCTTTCAACTACTTTTTCTTCAACAAGCGACTGAAAAGAATTGTCTTTTTCACCTGCTATGCCATTGGGTATTTTTACTGACATTTATTTAGAAGTTCAATATAAAATCTACAAAATTTAAGAAAGAAAATTTTTTGAAGCTTTCATATTTTTTTTTTCTATTTAAGCATATATATCAAGAATAGAAAAGTTAATTATTTCATCTAAATTTTCATTTTATTTATAGCTGTATAACATTCATTTGTAGTATTAAAAATGTATTTATTTCTAGGACTCCTTATTGTACTGAGAAAAATTATTATGATGATGAATTGATCATGGATATGGATGATACTTTTGAATGAAGGTAATATTTTAACTGTATTATTTATTATTCGATAATTTAATCCCATAACTATTTTTAATGAGAAAAAGGTTCATTTCATATAATTGTTCATTTTTAATGTAGCCAAGGTATTTAATACATATTTTTTGAAACCAAACACTATTAAAAATTTGTGTTTTGGTAAAAAATTTCTAAATTTAAATTCTACATTGTTGTTTTTAATATGAAAAAATTAATAATTTTAATCCAATTTCTGTATCATGATATTGTAATTTTTTCATGTACTTAAAAAATTTTTTTAAAAAAAACTGAAATTTAAAACTTGTGATAAATAAATGAATTTGTGTTTTGCAATATAGCTTTGTTTTAATAAAGTTTAATTTCTAATATATTTTCTGTAGGATGAAGAATTTCAGTACAAATATTTGTGTTTTATGTATATGTCATGAAGAATTTTAATGTCATTACTGTGTGGAATTGGATTTGAACAGATACTTAGTTTAATTATATCAGATTTACATATGTTCATTTATAGTATTAGTATTTTTAGATTGGATTGTGTATAATTTTTATGTATATATCACATTATATTGTAGAGTTTATATTTTATTTGTATTAATTTCAAAGTTAAATGTTCTTAATGTGAATTTCTGTTTCATGTTAAGTATTGCTCGCTTCTTTTCTTGCTTTGAAAAATATCTGAGAAAGCACATTTTATTATCATTATAATCTTTACTCTTCGCTTGTTGAACTAATATTTCCTTTCATTTAACTTGGCATTTTTTCATTATCTGTTTAATCAACTCCTCTTTTATATACTTTAAAAGAAAATATATAGAACTATAGTTTATCTTAGAAATGCATATATCAGAAGAAAAAGCATGATTATGCATTTGAAGTTTATATGCACATCTCCTTCATCCTGTCATCTAATTCACCATTTTAAAGAATGTAAATTTTAAGATATTTCACTTCACTTGACATGTTAATACTCAAATTAAAAGTACATTTTCGAAATTAATTATTTAGTATATGCATAAATATTACTGTTCTACAAAATCTCTTCTTTAGGAAACTAATCTTATTACCTCTATATTTATATTAGGATACAACGTATATTACTATGAGATTTTTTTATATACAATGCTTTTATAATTTATTATAAGCTCATTTTTTGATGCCCATAAACCGAAGTAACTGGACATTTTTGTTATTCTAAGCCTTTTTCACAAAATTACCCTAGCAATTCTTAACATTTTTGATAAATTCTTACTTACAAATATTAAAGGTCTGTTAAGGCATTTAATTAAAATATTCAACTCGCCTTTAATACTTGTAGAATTATTCAAATTACAACCGAAAATTTACAATAATTTTTTTTTAAACAAATGTATTCTCTATCCCATTATACTAAATTAAAATAATTCATTTGCATCATTGATAAACACGCACAATGTGTCATTTATAATCCATGAACATATGCAAGTAATAATTTCCACCCTTCGGTTAAGTTCGCTCACCCAACTCCATAAATCACTTTTGAAGTTTTTTAGCATAATGCATTTTGATTACTGTTACCATAAAACATTGCTGTAATTTGAATTAATAGATTTATTGAGTGTAATGAGTTTTGTCTTTTTTTAGTGTACTTATTACTCTGATAGATTTTTAGTGGAATGTTTTTTGTGTTAACAGCTCTTTCAGGTTATTCCTTTTTAGATCTGATGATACTTGTAATGTGTCAGGGTTGTTAATGTATAAGAAATAGAATTATACTGCTATGTAGTTTGAGTGCAATCATATTAAATTGGTGTGTGTGTATATAGAGAGATAAAAATGTATGTTATCAGGCAAATTGTAGTGACATGTGAAAGTATTTAAAATCATTGTGTGTATAAAAGTCTAATAAATTTTATTTCCACATTTATGAAAAAAAAACTGTACATGTCTTTTCATTTATCATACTGTAGATGCTAATACATTCTAAAAATTTGTACATTTTAAAGTCTTTTTTATGTTACACATGTACCAAATTAAACAAAAATTAAATTGAATATATCTAGGAAGTTTTCTATTCTTTTGAAAAAATTATATTGCAACTTTAAGAGTTTCTTAGGCAGCTTTATTTTATAATAAGTACAATATTGCATAGATATAGACCATTCTAAATAAATTTTTAAAGTCTGAACATGTATGTAAACTTCAACAAATTTTACTGAGCAACTCTTTGGCAACAAAATATTATTTAATATATCTGTTAACAATCTAATTTTTTCACCACCGGCAATAAAATTGCTATATGCAATAATATAATTTTTAACTCATATCTAAATAACTTGCTTAAAATATTTTATCTGTCATAAAGCTAAATTTAAGTATTCAGTGCTATACATCACAAGTTCTAGGCATCTGGTAATAGAAAGCAGCGGCATCACAGAATTGAAATATATTTAATCTAAAAGCATGTGAAATATATAACAGTTAATGGATACAGCAAAATAAAAGCATTTTATAACTTTATAATTGTTTTAAACCTATCTATAAATCTGTGTGTAAACTATCTTCAATATTTTCAACAAATTTTCATATCGGTGATATACGAACTAACTATACATAAAATTTATCAGAGGGTCGCATCACAGATTGAATAATCATCCAGCAAAATTTCTGATACTCTACATAATTTCTAAGCTACTTATCAGGAACTTATTGCATAAAATTACCCTCATGCAAAGATTCAGCAATGTGTAAATTATTTAACTATTGTGGAGGTCTTAACACATCAAACAATGTTTTGTTTTAGTGTATTTGTTAAATTATACTTTTATAGTTATATATAACAGTACTTAAATTTTTTTAATATTCTATTATATTCAAAAATATTTTAATATCATATTAGATATGAAGCTTAGTAACAATAAATATATTTTGAAATGAAACTCTTCTGTGAAGTATAATATAATAAATTATCTGATAATTTTCAAAAAATTTCATTTGTTTATCTTAAGTTATAATAACAAAATAACCATTATTTACAAACATCACTCACTGCTTTATACATTCATTGACACATCAGATCTTTTCCACACAGGGACGGCTCTAATTTCTAACATGTTTTGTTCTTAATATAATTTGAAATGTTTTTTACTCCTAAATGCAAAATACATCTTTCTGTTCCCAAATCTCTCCAAAAATAGAGAACAGAGGTTATCTTAAAATCAGGGTCCAGCCCTTGATATATTACTACATCAGGAAAAAAAAAAGGGAAATCAACGGTACATCATAACGTCAGGGCTTTGATACATGCACATGTAGGCATCGCATAGAAGTCTCCGAGTTATTTCTGGCAAGACTTTGTCATCTTTTGCGGACAATAAGAAATTCATACCTTCTTCTGATAACCACCATCTGAGATCAGCAAAAGGCACTACTTCTGGAATATTGTAACCATTCTGTTCTCCTGTAACAAAAAAAGTCATGTATTAAAGGGGATAGATGGATAATTATTTTTAATGCAAAATTCATTTTAAAATAAAATTTTGATTGAAATTCAAAACACATGAGATTAAAAGTTTAACTATATTTTATATAGGTCAATTAATAATAGATCAATTCAAATTTTTAAAAATGTCATAGTCCTTAACCCCTTCCTTTTCTCCCATCAATATCATGGGGTGAAATTTCCCCCTCTATTTTTGGGCAGGAGTGTTCGAAAGTAACACACTAAAAAGATTAATACTATATATTTTTTATGCCCAGAATCATGTTTATTTCTTAGATTATTAGTAACGTGTTTAGAGAGATTTTATTTTAAACTAGATGTTAGCATAATCAAGGATATATATTAGCCATATGTATTTGTAACCTTAGTTCAGTTACTTAGTTAAGCTCTTTGTGAATACACGTGGGTTGTGTTCTGCAATAATACATATATATATATTACTATTGTATACATTATGGAGTTAGTCAGGAAGTGAATCGGATCTGAGAGTGATTCTAAAACAACTGATTGTTTTGAAAGCACGGTTAATGAATCTGAGAGCAATGATGATGGATATGTGAAGTTGGCCTTTTTATCTCATGCTTTGAAATTCATCTTAAGAGAAAAAATTATCAATGTGTTTTTGCATAAAAAATAAGTGTAATAAAATTTTCCTTTAATGTGTAAAACACATGTTTTTTAATTTTTTTCTTTGCTGGAAAACCAACATTCAGTCATAATAACCCTAAATGTTGGTTTTTCTTAAAAAATTAGTTTTTTGTATTTCAAGCTAAAAATTTACCCAAAATTTAAAAATAAATACAAACATACACTTAATTTTGTATAATTTTCTTGTGAATAAAAAAATAGGCACTTTTATGGCCGTTTTCTTCAAAATTATGTGACCGTTAAGGGGTTAATATAATACACTTAAAATTCCTTTCCATCATTTTTCTGTGAATGCATTTTAATATTTTGATTTTGTACTCCTAAAATGAAAAAAAAATTATAAACTATACTACATACATATGTGTATGTTGTGTAATCAATATACATACATTTTGAATTAGAATTTAACGTGAAATAGTTTGTTATTGAACATTCAGAGGTATTTTCTTTGCAAAGGTTTGGCTTCCCTTGTTTTCATTTGCACAGGTTTTAAAAATGATTTTTTTCCTGGTGTTGAATGCCCCAGATGCAGCAATTAATGAAAGAAACTCTCATTCATAATAAACAATCATACACTCATCATGACCTTTCTTTGGTATACTTTACTTTGAAGGCTACTGCTTTTAACTATCCATAACTGTATCCATTTTGAGTCTCAGGTTTGAGTAGAATATCACTCCAAAAATTGCTCTGAAGCAGAACTTAAAAGTACTCTACCCTCATGTAAAATTTCACCAGGATAAGTGCAGATGTGCATTATTAATAAATTATTCATTACTTAAGTGCAATCATATTTTCTCTGTACACTTTGATGTCTAGTTCTTTAAGTAATATTCAGAGCTTTCATCCTTTGAATAACATTCAAACTGAACACTTTTGCAAAAAGAAAAACCACAGCATATAAATAACACTTTCATAATCAGCTTAAAAAACGATCTTCTATTTGTAATTGGAGTTAAATCAAATAACTTTTTATATAACTGGCTAATGAAACTTTATCCTTATACAGTTTAAATTTTTTAAATAGTGCTTTCATAATAGTTTTTATTTTTCTTAAATATTTTAAAAGTTCTCTTTCTCTTAAAGTATATTCAATTAATACTTAGCTAAAACTTAAACTTTGATACTATAATAAAATTTTATTTTAGTTTCAACAATTTTAAGATGTCTACACAATTTATAGTATTAAAAAAGGATATTAAAAGTTTTCATAATGAATTTTAACAAAATAAAAAGATATTTTAATAGAATAAGAAAGAAAAAAACTAGAAGATTATCTAACTTTAGCCAAAAAAAGAAAGAGAATTAATGTTGGGGGAAAAAATATAAACACACTGTATGAATTCAATTGTCATAAGCACATAAAATTATTTTTAAAGACATTAAATTGATCTTTGATTATTATTAGTTTTTATTATACTATGATAAAATTTCAGTTATAAAAATTGCAATGCAGTCAGACCTCCATTTTACGAATTTCTATTTTGCAAATCTCTCTATTTTACGAATGTTTCCCTGGAACAAAACATATAAGGTATATTGAAAATGAATTTTTATTTAATGAATTTCCCAAATAGGATTTAACAACTTTGTTAAATAGAGGTCCAACTGAAAAAATATATTCATCTGTTTTATACAAAGCCTATGTAAGTGAAAACTTGACCCATAAAAAAATGTAAAAAACAGCCTTTAAAAAAACTAATTTTAAATGTTTACAAAAAATATAAGAAATATAAATATAAAATGTACCTTTTCTGTCAGCCATACTGTCAAAAAAACACCAAGGTGCATCAGGCCCACTGCCACATTTAACAAAACAAACATAATGACTGGTTTCAATGCAGACAACTGCAAATAATTCCATGTAAATCCTAGGAACAGGAGTATGATCTTTAAGCATGCGGAATTCAGGAGGTATGCTCAGTTTCACACTGCGGTGTCGAGTTCGTTTCTTATGGCTATGACTCTGAAAAACAGAATCTTTGTAAGTTACACTAATAATTCCTTAATAGTTACGTTAATTAAGAAATTACAAAGACTGAGATTAAGTCATTCAGAAATTGTAGTAACTGCAGATCACACAAACTCAAAATAATTTCATCCTATTGTTATAGTATTTTAAATAAAGAAATAAAAGTATAAAATTCAAAATTTCATTTGTAAGTTCTCATGTTCTAAATTCATTTTAACTCTATCTTTAAAGTAAGAATTCATTTACTTACTTTATCCATACATTTTTGGCAAAAAGCAATGCTATCTAATCCTTCTCCAAACTGACCATAGCATTCCTTACATTCATATTCAGCAACTTGTCCACAAATACTGCACTGGCGAGGAGCTGAAGTATAATTACAAATTTACACAGCAATTTAATATATTTCCAATAACAACAGAGTATATGTATATTAAAAATAAATCTGCTTTATACTTTTAAAAAGTTTGAAAATATGTTTTTACATTTATATGAAAGCTAATTTCAAAATATAATTTATCCTTAAATGCTTTAAATAAGTTTTTTAACAGTTATTTGTTCTCTTACCAAAAAACATAAAACCACAAATATTTAGATAGACTTAGGATCACAAATAAACAAAATTACTAAATTGAGATTTATGTTCTTTATCTTTTTGATTTAAATATTTTTCTTTCACAGACATTAATTTTTATTATTAAAATCTTATGATTTCCTTAGAATTTTAAAACATTTTTGCTTACTGTTTATATACATGAATACATACAAATTAACAAAATTAGAATTCCAATACGCATTTTCGATTAGTTTCAAATGAATACCAAAAACCTGTTTAAATAACAAGGCAATTTTAAATGGGTAATTCATATATATTTATCCTCCTTATATAAAAAGATTTTCAAGCTTTTTTGCTTTTTTCCTTGCATAAATTTTTAATAGATTTTAAATTACTGCATGAAAGTACATTAGAAAAATCCTTTAAGTACTTACAATCTTCTAAAACATCAGTGATATCAAGATATTGACTCGGTATTATCCTCGGATACATTTTAAATTGTTTACCAAACCTCGGCATTTGAATTAATAAACACGGTGGGACCTATAAATGGATGAAACAAAAATATATTCAAACTAGTGAAATTTGAATCAAAAAGAAAAATAAGAGAAACATTTTAATATATCAGA
Organism: Trichonephila inaurata madagascariensis; assembly: GCA_019973955.1. Taxonomy (NCBI): domain Eukaryota; kingdom Metazoa; phylum Arthropoda; class Arachnida; order Araneae; family Nephilidae; genus Trichonephila; species Trichonephila inaurata. The sequence goes on from BMAV01019505.1 coordinate 593,231, forward strand.
AAAACTACAGGTACCAGAAAGAATTTATCCACTCAATGATTTATTATATACAAAAACCTACTGTAATAGAATTTAAAATTTTGAAGTGTGAATGTATGCATGTGTCAGTTTTTAATTAATAAGCACTTAATTCACATGGACAAACCCTTTTCTAAAAGAGAAAAATAGAACTAATAAAAAGCAATTTAATACATATTAACAACCAAATATTTATTTTTAGAACAAAAGATTTTAGATTTGTACTTGCACAGGTAAAATCAAAGTTACATGGAACAATGTTTCTTCTAATTTTATAATTGAAAACTTATCAAAATGTTTATTTTAAACTTCCTTTACTTCATTATTCACTAACCAGCTAACTTTAAAAATTGTTCAGTAAATTGTAACATGCGACAAAAAAAAAAACAATAATCGATTATTATGATTTCATAATAAAAATTGGACTAATGGATAAAAATTATAGCAAGAATAATCCTTTGAAAAATATGATTTGTTATGTAATAAAATTTCATCATTACTTCATAAGCTTCAGGAATATATAATAAAAAGTTATGAATGAACGCATAACATATTAATACTTACTTCAGCAAGTTTAATATCAGATGCTAAAAAGGACTGATCAAACAATTGTTGTACAGTGGGTAATACTAGCTTTTCATCCTTTTCAACAAATAATTGATAAAAATAAGATTCTTGGCCTGAACTGTTGATGGAAAAGAAAAAAAAAATTAACCACAAGTGAATAAATGAAGTACAATTAATTATTTATATCAAATTTCACAAAGTCTACCATAGAAAACTAAACTTTAATAGAAAGTTTTACTTTCTAAATCAGCGGTTGCCAAACTTTTTTACCTCATGGACCAGTAAAAATTTAATTTAAATCCCGTGGACCACGAATAGGACTTTTTAAGTGTTAGATATATTTATTAAAAAAATGTGATCTAAGAACACAATCAATGCATCTTAAAACATAACTTAACATGATGAGTGAGTATATTCCACATTTTTCTGGGGACCATCGAAGTTTCCTAGCGAACCACTAGTGGTCCACAGACCACCATTTTGTTCTAAATAATTCATCAAAATAAATAAAAATCATAAACGTTCTATTTTTGTTTCAAATATGGCCAACTCATGCAGGGCTAATTCAAATTTAATATTTTTAGTAATTTATTATAAAGTAATCAATATACCATAAAATCCGGCATATAACGCGCTCTTTTAATTCAAATAATGAGATCAAAATTTATGGGTGCGCGTTATATGCCGGGTATAAAAATGAGAGCTTTAAAAATAAAAAAAGATAAACACAGAAAAAATTAAGACTTTTATATATATTGAAATACTGTTTATAAAAAAGAAATGACATTTCTTATGAACTTAAAAGATTGTATTTCTAGAAGTATACTAATATATTTTCTAAGACTCGGAAGAATACCTCCGAAAAATTACTTTTAAACATTAGAGCATTGTGCACTTATATTTCAGATTCATTTCGTAAAAAAGAGGATGGGTGTTATACGGCGAATATACCTAAGAATTAAAAATTGCAGCTTGAAAGTATAGGTGCACATTATAGGCCAGATGTTACACTAATTGACTTTTGAAATTTTTGTTACCCATTTTTGCTGATAATTTTGGTACTGTGTAAGAGCACAGTAAAAATGTTGAAACTCAGAACACATTGCAACTCTTGAAATAAATCAAATAATTATTTTTTGCATAAATTATATTTAGCTAACTATTATATAAAAAAAAAATAGACTTTTACCTCATGTTTACCAATCTTTAGTAATTACAAAAAAAAAAAAAAAAAAAAAAAAAAATTGAGAAATCTCATTTAAAGACAAATTTTCCTCAAGTTTTAGATACATTGAAATAAAAATTAAATATTTAGACTTATTATCCAATAACTTTTTATTCTTTTAATCTTATACAAAGCTTCTGCTCACTAAATATTTTAAAGAAATGAACATATTAAATGCTAGTCTTTTCCATCAAAATTAAACCATTAAAGAACATAAATCAAATTCATTACTTATTTTACTTTAACTGTATGGCAAAGTGCAAAAATAGTTAAAATCACTAATATAAACACACACACAAATTATATCACAATAAATATGAATAAAATACTATAGAATATCAACAGTAATACATGAAATTTCTTAACTGCAAAAGTTTTAAATAATCATTATGTACACACACAAATCAGATTTTTTTTTTTTCATTTGTTTGAGAAACTAAAATTAACAACATTTTCCAATATGTTATCATTGAAATCCATCATCAAAAATTTATGTGTATTTGTGAGCTTCAATTTTTAACCATTTTCTTTAATGAGAATGAATTGATCAAATAAATTATATTGTTTTGTTCAAAAATATCAACACAATATCATAAATAAAAATTTACCATAAGAAATCATGAAAACAAGATATGTATATTTTCTTTTATTCTACTTCTGCTTATTTTGTATTTTTTTTTTTAAGTTTATATACACATCATAATTTTTTTCTTTTATTTCAAAATATTTATATTTTTGTAATCTTCAGCTGCATTGAACACTTCAAACTAACACTTAGTTTAAAATTCTACTTACCTCAATTTTAGAAAAGGCTCAGCTCGTAATATTTGATTTAACAAGGAGTTTAAGAATTCTTCTGGATCTACAAAATAAAATTCTCATTCAAAAAAATTCTTTTATATAAACAAAAAAAAAATTCTTTTATATAAACAAAGACAGGGCCGGCTTTAGTGGTTTTGCCGCCCTGGACAAAAATGGAAAATGCCGCCCTCTCTAAAGCCAAAAATTATAATTAAAAAAGATACATTGTTCACATAGAGATACACACGTATAAAACTTGAATAATTCTTGCGGACAAAAAGGCATTATAACAATGCTATGTATATATATTTATATTACTTTAAGTCAAATACAAAAAGTTCGAAATTAAGCACATAATTATCTGTTATTATTTCAAACGAGGAAAATGTAAGGGAAGGAATCGCTCATTTCAGCAGGCCAGTTTCTTTTAAAGAGTACATGGTGTGGATGACAAACGTTTACTTTAACTTATAGTGACAATACACAACACTAAAATAAAACATCTGCTGTGACTCTCTATCGACATAAAACTCTTATTGCCCCTGTCGCCTTTTGGATAATGGACACTGTAAATTGTATGGGTGAAAGGAATGTCCATTGTAACCATATTCCGAGATGGAGAGAAAGCTAATAGTGAAAGATGTGTAAAGTTATCGAATTTCATGATTGAACATGTACTCCCGCCTCAAACTCTTAAGTTTTAACAAAAGAAAACTAACCTTAAACATACAGAATACAAAATAAGGAAGTAAGACACGTAAAATGAAATATTAAATTCCCACCCAATAATATTTCAGAAAACAAAATTTTTTGTAACAAAACAAAATAAATATTATTCAAATTTGATCCAAATGCCGCCCTTAGAATTTGCCGCCCCGGGCAGGGGTCCGGTTTGTCCAGCCCTAGAGCCGCCCCTGACAAAGATAATAGATCTTTTGAACCAATAAAGAGATACATATACATTTTAAGAACTTTATTTGTAATCTCATACTTAAATGCAAATAGTATACAAAATATGTTACTGTAAACTTCCAATACTTAAATATAAAAATTATTGAAATAAAGAAAACTAAAATTAATTCTTCCTACTAGTTTAGAAATATACATATTTTAACACACATGTAGAAATTTTGTTGCAAATAATGAATTAAAGACAATAATTTTATGACATGCAGAATGTCATGTAAAGAAAGACATTAAACAGAAGTAAGGAAAAGAGCTCAATTCATGACAGTCACATGATAAAAGATGGTCAGGTGTTGGTGACTGAATTCAAAACTGGCGTTAAAATAATTGTACTTGTTCTGTTTGTAAAATTTACATAACATTTCAAATTTCATAATTGGGTAAAGATGTTCGAATATAATCAAACAAAAATTCCTCAAAAAGATTTCAAAATTTTAAAAAAATCTTATTTTATTCATGTACTTTTAAATTAAAGATACTTTGCTCACTTATGTATGTTATTGTTGACAAATGTGCTTTTTAAAAAAAAATGTTTCTGCAAAGAGCAAAAGTTAGTAACAACGAAGCACATGAATTGATTAGCTGGAAACACATGATTGATTCATCTTAAGATTATTACGTCACATAAATTTATGAACTAATTGGTTAGTCAAATTATATATATTTATTATAACTTGCCATACCTTATTTGCAATTTAATTTTAATGCAAAAGATTAATTTAACACAAAGCATATAACCTTTTTCTTCCGACGTTAAACCTCTAACAGAACTCAGCCTTTCAAGTCTTTTTCTAAGCTCCATAACACGATCCGCACGAACATAAAAGTTTCTGAAAGAAACAAGAAATTAATACTACTTTCTCTTTCAGTTCATATTATATAATACTACCAAAGTACTCGATAAAAAAATAGTAACAAAATGCATAAATTATTTCAAATACCACACACACACACACAATATTGTTTTATTAACCAAAACATGAGAAATTTTTTAAATGCAAAACAATTCGAATTTTGAAGCATTTATTTCCAAACATGAAAAACTACATTGTGCAGAATAAGCTTAAATTTTGTAAGATCTAAGCATTTAAACTCTATTAAAGAAGTATAATTCAGTGAAAGTTCATAACATAAAATTACTAAACATTTGTACAATATATTTTAAAACTTACGCTCGTAAAGGATTAACAATCTCCTCCTTCAAAACCCTCTGGACTTCATCATATTCAGCTATGTCATCACTATTCTTTGGTCTGTGTAGAATAGAATCAAAAACCCCAGTGCATGAAAACATAGCAAAAAGAGTAGCATCTAAATAGCAGGAATTATGATGCCCTTGAATACCCCTATTTTTACCATAAAGCAATTTCATATCTTCAGGACTGGACAGAGGTGGCACATCACCGGTAATGGATGGACAATCAATGCTTCCAAAAACTGCAAAATACATTGAAGAGCATTTACTAGCAAAATTACTATTACTAGAATTTAAGAAACATAAAATACCAACATAATTGCTTTCTTCATAAAGCTTAATTTGAATTTCCCTTTCCTTTTTTTAAAAATATATCCTCTGCAAAATTTTTATTTGCATTTTCAGTGCATGATTATATAGTTATTACATGTTTATATTTTTAAATATATTTTTTACTTCTAATATATACTTATGTTATAATTTGCATCTAATTTGTTAGAATAATATATCCAAAGGTAAACTTAATTTAAATAATAAGTTTAAAACTTAATTTTACTCTTTAACTGTGAATATTTTTTTCTTTTGTTACAATGAGAAAAGAGAGGCATACTTTTCAGATTTAATAATAACAAAAAACTTATCTTTAATCCAAGCAGTTAGCTCCTCTTAAATATCAAACCCTTACTTTTAGAACATGAATTTTGAGAAAATTGGCATATTTATCTAGATTCTATATTATTACAAAAAAATAATAATAAATAAATAAATAAAGCACAGTATTGTATAAATGATAAGAAAATTAATTTTTGTTTGACAGCATGATTTAAAAGTTTACAGGCACAACTGTTAATATTTATATCAAAGAGCAGCTAAATTTTTAATTCTAAAATATGATAAAATAACTAAATATCTATTTTACAAGAAAATTGCATAATTACTTAATTATTTGAATGTGGCATAGAAAACAATACTTATTTAACAACAATTTTCAACAAAATGTATCATGAGAGAAAATGTGCTAAGAATGTCCATTAATTTTACACTAAGTATAAAAATTACTTATCTCAAGACAATTGGAAAAGTGAAAACTATAATTACAAATTTTTGTAAAATCCAAAATTGCTAACCTGCACTCTTCCTTTTTTCAGACTCAAGAAAACGACTATCTTTTCGACAATGACTAAGGCGAACAAAAAAAGCTTTACGAGGTGAACATGTAAAATATCTTTTTCCATTAAATGTACCATCAGTACAACTGGAACTTTCTTCTTCCTGCAAAAAAATGGTAACAACTGTTACTTTACATTCAAATGAAAATGAAATTTTATATCATGCCTGAAGAGCCAAATATTTTTTAAAGATTTTCAAGTACAGTTCTGGTTTATAAAAGATAGTTTTTTTTAAGAATCTAAATGTTCAACAGAAACATTGTGAATAAAAGTGTCTTAAAAGCAATTTTTGATTTAAAATTTTATGCAGTAATTATAATTAACATAATAGTTCTGTTTCAAATCCAGATATAAATAATAAGAAGAAATGTACAAATAAATTACCATTTCTATACCAGCAACTAATTTGCCTCTAGCCTCTGGGATTTCTCCAATCCATCGGATTACACCATAACAGGGATTACTATTTATCAAAACCTCCACAACAGAACCAACTTCCAAGTCAGCTCCATCCTGACTGGAGTGACGAGCAACATAATTGGCACTGCTCTTGCGGCTTGCTGTAGAGGCACTCGCCATGCTAGAGCCTGTATCGTCCAATCTACTAATATTTAACTTTTGATTTGCTGAGACACCTATTACAGAAAAAGTTAGTTATTAAAGCCCATTTTTAATAAAGAATTTTTTATCAGGTTTAGCAGTAATTTTAAAAAAGACAAAATACTTTAAATTATTTTTAAAGGTTTTTAACTGGAATAACTAGAATAATTTTATGTAGTTTAAATTAGTTTTGCTATTATACAGTTATACATCATTAAAGATTTTATCAAACAAATCAACACATTGAATTAAGTACAAAGTAATAGTATTAATTTTAGTCAACAAAAACAAAATAATAAAATAAGAGCATATAATACAAAAATAATTACAGAAAAAAATTTAATGCAACATCATTACAAAAATAGAACTATGTAAAATATTATATATTTAGCTACTATATTTTTTTATATATAATAAACAAAATCAATTTCTAAAACATTAAAATGTCTTCTCTCTTTACTTTATTGTGTTTTTTATAAGCATAACTTTATTTTATAAAAATCAAAGATATTTCAAACATATCTAATATTGAAGATTTTAAAAAACACAGCCAAGATAGATTAATTTCTTTGTTAGTTCAGAACAAATATTTACAATAAATAAGACATGTGTTTCTTCTTTTTATAGGATAATAAGCTATTAAAAAATAAGACATTCTTCTCTTCTTCAGCAAAACAGTTTCATGACAAAAAGTTATATCTTTTAATTCGTAGCAATGTGAAATATATTTCCCAAATGTTTTCCTTTAGACCAAATTTAAAATACCTATTCATTTCTTAATAAAAGTATATATTGCTTTATATGTTTCATACTGGTATTAACAGTCACATAAACGTATTGCACAATCTAATCGGTTTACAAATTTAAATAATATTTTGAAGATATTTTATATAATTATTTGCCATTTTCAGATCAATATGGACTATTTAAATAAAAATGAAATGTTTTAAATCAAAACATCATAATTTATATTTTGATATTAACATAAGAGCATATCAAATTATAACATCCATTTGAAAAGTAATTAAATGAACAAAAACAGAAATTCTAACACACCTTTTTCAGTTACCATTTCATACAAAGGATTAACAGTGGATCCACTTGAGCAATTTTCATCGTTTTCAAGAGATAAATGAGAATTAAGCAGATCAGGACTATGACAAGACAAAGAATTTGATTTTGATTCAGAAGATACACTATTTGATATGGATGCCAATTTTCGTTTGCTTCCGGGGCTGTTGGTGATGTTACCTCGTGTACTAGATCCTAAAGCAGTTTCATCAGCTATAAAATGGAGAAAAAAATTTTAAAATAAAATTTTCATTTTCTCATTCATAAAAAATAAAAATTACTACAAAGTTAATTATTTTTTTAAAATATTCATTGAAAAGTTGTACAACAAAATCATTCGAAACAGTACACATCTATTTCTAAAATATGAATCTTAAATATCAATTTGGTCAATAAACATTAAAATAAATTACAATATAAACAAATAAAAAGGTATCAAGAAAATTGACTTAAGAAGGGACCTTACAAAAAAAGCTTATACTACAGCCAGGATATTCATTACTGGTAATTCATACGAATACACACAAAAACAATGAATAAATACCAATAAAGAAACAATAAAAATCAATCATAAATTATAAAATTTAAATAAGAACATGAGAAATGCAATATAAAACCATTTTAAAAATAGAGCAGAATGACTGCTTACCTAAAGCTACTCTTTCTACGAACACTGATCCAGATGACTCTCCACTTTTTTTTCTTCTGCATGATTTAGGCAAAGTTCCAAAAGAAGTTCCTGCCAAAAGAGACATTCATCTTTGGTTTCTCTGTTAGAGGTAAACTCTTAAATGGACTATAGATGGAGCACAGTCAATATAATAATGAGAGCACCATGAATTAAAGCTAGAAAGGTATACTAATTTATAAATCATTGTGTTGCAATTTAAGCAAACAATAGGATACAAGAGAAAGCCTCCAAAGGTAAGATACTGATACACTATCTAGTCACATTTAGAGAATGTTCAAATTATAATTTCATACTTTTCCCTCAGCTATAATGTAGTTCTTTAATTCTTTAAAAGACTCTTAACCCGCTTCCAGTAATCAAATGCATCATATTTTTAAAAAATTTAGATTTGATTTTTTTAAATAAATATTTTTTAAAAAATTGTATATTATTGCAAAAAAAACTTTTTAGTAAAAAGAAGGAACAAATTCTCTAAAAGTAAAATAAATATTAATTTATTTTAAAAATAAATGATTAAAAATGGAGTTTGCCTGAACTAATAAAAACTTCAATTTTAGTAAAATGATTGTTTTTAGAAAAATCATTTTAATGTTAATAAAGGATAAAAATGCAATTTTAAATAATTAAACAAGCTTTTTAAGCAAAATGTATTTGGATCAAAATTTATTTACAAATTTAAAAAACTCTTATAACGGCTTAATTTGTTAAAAATAGAGTTTGAAAACAGTAAGCAAATAAAAGATGTAGAATTCTTCAACACAATAAAAAGAATGAGGTAAATAGTAGTAAATATATAATAATTTATTAAACTCTTGTTTATACAATATTATTGGATATATCTGTTTGAATAGGCAATTCAGATTTGTACTCACAATAACAATTTATGATATAATTATGTTACTTATATACACACAAAATTATGCTAATATTTACACAAAATTATTAATTAAAAAATAAATGCAGCATTTTTCTTTAAAAAAGCTTTAGCTTTAAAAAACAAATATGAAAATGCTAAATGCTTTGAAGAGTCAGTTAATAAATGCTCCTTTAATTGAGATGCCTTTTTATTTTAAATAGTTTGATATTAATACTAATAAAAGTTTGAAAGTAAAGATTGTAGGATCACATGTAAACCAGCGTTCATTCTAGGCAGGTTTTGCAAGCCATTTTAATTGCCCTTTATGTTTTTTTTTTTCATCCATTAATACTGAATGGTTAAAATATTTTTTATGCTTATGCAAAAAAAGACCTCTGTAACCTATGTTAAGGGGGTCGGGCACATGAATTTTTGAAAAATTATCGATTTTGACTTTATTTACATTTTTTAAAAGTTCAGACATTTCTGCTTAAAATTATATATGATATATAAAAATACGATAATTAGAAGTATTTTTATTTATTTTTTAAAAGGAAGCAGCTCTCATTGACAAATTACAATTTCTTACTTTAAAGCCTGTTTTCTCAAAATGCAATATTTTTCCCTTTATGTACCTTTTTGTCAAAAACAAATTAATGTAAGATCCTCAAATTTTCACACACAGTGAGCACACTTTCAACATGTTTACACATTTTAATGGAGGGAATATGATATATCTAGCGAACTATTTTAGATAATGTATTTTTAAACTAAATTTTAAAGAAAAAAAATTGGCATTTTTTAAAAAATTCATAATTATTTAAATTTTTTTTTAAAAAAAAGGCAAAACCCTCCATTATAGTCTTATTGATAGTACATATAACCTACTTTGAAAAGTTCATCTATTAGTAGCAAAAAGTTTCTGAGAAAAAGGTACATAAAATTACGTAATTTAACATGGGCTCCTATGGAAGTGCCGGACCCCCTTAAAAGGTTTTATAAAAAAATCTCTTTTTATATAAATAAAAAGAGCAAAAATAAAATACTGCAATTCTTTTATTATTACAAATGTCACTTTCCCTTCATACCTAGAACAAACCTTGTCTTAATGTTTATAAAACACTTGACTTTAGTTCATAAAACTTTCTTACCAAATAACTTACCACCAAGAAAATCGTCCGCTTTCATCAGGCCAATGATAGGGACTAAAGATGCATGATTTAATTTAGCTTCAAATAATTGGTGATCATTATATTTTCCTGTTCCAGTGCCTACTGCATTGTCCTAAGAAATTCATAAGTAACAAAATAATATTAGCAGAAAGTAACATTTCAGAATGAGTAATAAATTCAGTCTACTTAATTGTGGGATAGCAGATTTGTAAAAATAGGTAAGCTAAATAACCACTTATTAAATCATTTCACTTTAAGCATTACTTCTGATAATTTTTTTTTTAATTTGAATGTTAATGTGGGCAGAATAAAAAATTCTCTAGAAACCGTTTTAAATACATAAAACTAAGTATAGTTCACATACGCCTAGAAAAATAACATTTTATTTAACATTATTAACATCTTAAATAAATATGCAGGAACATATATTGAAACTACGCCTAACAGAAAATGAAGCACAATACATTTGTACAGAGTTAAAATATTCATAAATAAAATACGAAAAAAAAAAAACCCCATTAGAATTTATATTTATTAGTTTATACAGGATAACATATCACAGATCTATTAAATGTAATAAAAAAATGAAAAACATAGGAGAGGGGTTAAGGGTATTTAAAATGTATACAATCAAAATCAAATCTTAAATTTGGCAGTTAAATGTTAAGAGCTAATATAGTTTCGGTTTTATAATGCTTATTGGACTATTATATACAAGGTGATTATAACTAAAGTTCCATTTTCAAAATTCTGGAAAAAAAGAACTCCTGGTTAGAATGACTTCAAATTTGAACTGAATATACTTGAAGGGGAAAACGGTATGGTACAAGAAAAAACTTCCAAAGTTTATCCATTGATAGCGCTGTAAGATGCAAGCTGGTACTCTGCACATTTCAAAGCCAGTGTGATGCAACTGCTCTAAAGACATTTTGGAAATGACAGAATGATCAAGCGTCATTTTCCGACAGCTTCGCCTTCAAGATCCTCGGACCTCAATCCTTATTACTTCGTACTGCGGGTCAGCTCAAAAATGTTGAGTTCAGTGGCCCGATTTCCAATTTAGCTGACTTGAAGGCATGGATTACGCAACACATTCATAAAATGATCACTGAGACACTCCACTCTTGTTTATCGATTTCAATTTGTAGCGGAAAATGGGAGACAGCATACTGAACGAATCTTGCGTAAGTCTAGCGATAGTTAACAGGAGTTTTCTTTGTTACTTTTTTGCAGTTTTTGGACCAAGCACAATAAAAAAAAAAACGGTTTTTCCCATCCAATGTGGTGCGTCATTGCCATGGAGGAAGGGGCTTTCCACTAACACTGCCACAATTGTTGAATAATTTGGAAACCATTATTTTTTTAAAACAAAAAAAAAAACCAAAACAATCATGCACATTAAACAATACAGTTTGCTTAATGTGCAAATCATAACAAAGCCGTCGTAATTCGATTCAAAATAGCACTTGTAACCAAATCCCCTTTCATTTTGCCACTGACAACGCCATCTATTGATACACCTTTGAAGTTTTTCTTATGCTATACCGTTTCCTTCTTTTTCAAGTACATTCAGTTCACATTTGAAGTCATTCTAAAAAGTAGTTATTTTTCTACAGCATTTTAAAAGTAGAACTTAAAATTATAAACACCCTGTACCTTAGAATACATAATAGTCCATTAACAAATTTCTGCACTTTTTAATTATAATTTTTAGCACTTTCTCATCAGTAAAAAGTCCTTTCAATTCAGAAATACACTTACAAATTCTACTCCTACCATCCAATCTGCACCAACATCCAACAGTTTGCCAAGCCACTTCACCTCACCGTATTCAGGACCAGAGTCGCTAATCCAAACAACCCGGTCCCCAAGCTGTAAAGGTGGTGGTGGCGTCCCATCGGCACAAGCAGCCTCCAAAGACAGAGGATGAGGTTTACTAGATGGCAATGCACCTCCAGTACCTTTTAATAAAATAAGATTTAATTTTAATACAGCAATTACTATTGATTTTTGCAATCAAAAAGAGTGTCAAAATAGTTTGCTAATTTTATCTTTATTATCATGTAATAAATAATCGTGTTAGTTTTCATTAATATTGTAAAAGAGTTAGAAGCAACTATCTCAAATCATGATCAGAGAGTGAGTGTTTTATTTACGTTGCAATTTAAAACAACACGAGGGCCATTGCGAAGGACCTCCTAATTTTGAACCTCGGTCACATGACAAGGATGACACCTGAGCCGGCAACCCCCCTCTCCAAACCACTGCATC
>BMAV01019505.1:607013-646681 GCA_019973955.1 Trichonephila inaurata madagascariensis
GCCCTATACCATACCACAGAAAGACGAGTGATCCAGCTCAACTTAATGTGCGGTAATTGCCATCATTAGGCAAGAAAGCCTTTTATGGAATCTGAAATTGAACTCGTGATCCACTAGCAAGGGAGTTGGTGATTTTTCCAGCAAATTATCAATATTTCAATGGAACGACATAAAAAAAAAGTAATTCAAGAACGGATGACGAGGTAAATGCATAAAAATATATCCGTTAAAATGTCCATTAGCCACATCCATGGTACATGGTGGCGTAACGTACACCCCCGCATTGAGGGGAGGCCCAGGATTCTAGAAGGTCCAAAGTCTGACGGATGCCAAGTACGTACCCATTGTAAGTTTCGGCCTAGGGCCCAAAACCTAACTTCGCAGGGAGGGGGGGCTAATAGTCTCCATTACGCCACTGCATATACATAATACATAAATAATGCACGTTCAATCAGAAATAGTATGATGCGTACCAGAAAATCTGTGATATCTACAGGATTTAAATAACTATAATTAGTATGTCATTTCATTTTAGTTTGTCTAACAGCGAAGTGTAATAAATATTCTGGAAGTGACATCAGCTCGGCGAAAAATTTTAATCAAATGAGTAAAAATCGTTAAAAAAAAAAATACTACGGTCAGACAGAAAAAAAAAGAATTTGATTAAAAATTTAAAAAGAATTATAATAAAATAGATATTAAAATAATTTAACTTAAAAAACAGCACAGAAACACTGATGCAAAAGTTATCCAAATGCCGTGTTTGACACCAGGAGAGTTTTACCTTGTTAATTTGCTAGGACACCATCCTTTCTTTCGTATTGTTACGTAAAATTTTATGCAAAACAGTCGCAAAGAGCAAGACAGTGCTTCAGGAGCGATGAAAATTTATTGCCGAAAACAATCCTTAAAATACAGGATACACAGCGAAATTCTCAGAATTAATCAGAGAAGATCTTCACATTTTCAACAGCGTTCAGACGCAATTATTAGTGTCTAAAATACAAGTATGTAAAAGATTATTCACAAGCACTCACTCGTCTTACACAACAACCAAAGTATTAACTAATCCGTGGTCGACTCTTCACGCGGTCAAATCAATATTACTCTTCAATGGTCAAAACAAGATTAACTCAGTTTCGGCGAGCAATTCCCTATCTATGGGCTTCACGGATCTTTCGAGAAAAATCGGCTTGCGTCATAGCTCGTGATATTAGTAGATTTCTCCACTAATTTCCGAAATACCCAACTCGGCAAAAATGGATGCGAACACGGTCGCCAAAATTAATGCCCACTTGGCTCTAGCGCCAAGTTTCCATTGAATCGCAATTATAATGTAAGGAACGGCGTTGCTTGCGAATATCACAATTTTAACATAAAATAAATAGAACATAGAGAAAAATTCACGTATTACGCATTCAGATATAAAATTATTTACACAAAATTCGCGTAACAGTATTTTCCGATAGTTAAAAATATCTTAATTTTACGAGTAAAACGTCACATAACAGTGAGGTTATATACTAACACCAATTTCCGCATAGCGAAATGCTGACTCACAAATCCATACTAGAATTTGAAACTATTTGAGAATTTAGGAAAAAAAATTGTTAGATCATTATATACTTACAGAAGGTTAATAAAATACTCTTTTTCATTTACTGCAGGAATCTTAATTTTGAAAACAACTTTTCATTTATATTTTTAAAGGTGGTCGCAACAGAAGTGATTGACGTCTTGCTAAAAACGAATGCGTCATTGCAGTTGCGATGTTTCCGTACGCGTTCGTTGAACACCTTACCCATCAAGTCCGCCCACAACAGTCCTAAATGGTATCCTTTATTGTGTGAACTCATTCAAGGCTCGTTTGCAATAGAATTAGGATTCATTTCCTACTTCATGACCGGAAAAGGGAAACGAAATGTATCCAACACAGAAGCTTTTCACCATACAATTTAAGCTACCTTCAGATTAATGTGGTTTATTCCTCTCTTAACAAAAAATAAAAAGAACCAGGGATAATTTTGAACGGATTCGATTTCTCATTCACATAAAACTATCGAATGTTTATGTACAAAAAAATCGTAAAAGCAAAAAAATTAAAGTTAGTTTACTATAATATGCTCTAACCTAAATAAGAATATTCAGTTTTAAAGAGGTTTAAGCGTTAAGTTTAAGAATAGAAACCAAAATCAAAGCGCTTGTTTAAACAGAAAAGTGCTCTACAATATTAAATCCAGACTTTGTAACCGTACAAGTGAGTGAATATGAGGTTTTATGGCGCACACAAGAGCCAAATCTGGCTATACTGCACCAAACACTTGTTAAAATATTAAAACATTTGAGATAAAATGTGTAAAAAACCGTATGCTACATTTGTATAACCGTACAAATGTAGCATATTTTATAATACTTATTTTTTTAATCATTTTTACCTGAGTAAATCCACTTAACCCGCGATCACTCGCGCGGGGTGTTCTGTATAACCCAGCAACAAGAAAATCCTCCCAGGATTCTAAAAAGAATGTGCAGAACCACGATTTTTCCTGTAGCTGCACATTTTAGGTCATTGAACCTTCAGGCCTGATGCAGTCCTTATTTCTCGAAAGATTGGATTGTAATGACCTTCAAAAGTTTATCTGGGGGGCTGAGAAGTTGAGCATTTGCATACAGTCTGCTCTGAATGTTTGGAAAATGATTAAAATATTATTTTTCTATATACTTTCTACTATCATTATCTCATTAATTATAAAGCATATTTATTATACTGGTATATACGTTTTACTGGTTTATGAAAAAATATAAAATTATGTGTTTTAAAATGAAAATTTTGTATGTTTAGTTTAAATTAATGTTAGTCTCATTTATATGCAATAAATTTAATAATTTTATTTGTATAATACAAAAAACATCTTGTACTTCATAAATATGTATCATAATGACTTAATTTTATTTTCATAATTAAATACAAGTGTTAAAAGTTTGGGGTGTTCTCTACACCCCGCGAGTAACGACGGTAGCAAAAACAGGCGCGAGTGACCGCGGGTTAATGGATAAAATAAATATGTCCCATATTCCGTTTTATATCTTGTAATGCTAAGTGAGTTTACATTTTGCATGTTAAATGGGAAAAATTTACTAATTGAATGTTTTCAAATTTTAAGAACCCTGTAATATAAATAGGTATATGAATTACAAAGGTGAGTGAGTGTTTATTAACGTCCAAGCGTCGTGTTTTTAAGCAACACGAGCGAAGAGACGAGGATGACACTTGACCCCTCCCCTCTCCTAACTTCTTCACCAGGGGTGGGTAACTTTTTAGCTGTGGCGTGCCAAACCAATCTACCAATATGATTCAGCGTTACACACAGGACATTTTTTTAAACCATTCGATTCTTGCGATAATGCATGCAAAGTTAGAGAACAGAGATCAATAAAATAGGTTTACAGTTTTATTATACATTAATTTTGCATTATTTAAAGATATTTCTTAGCATAAAAATAAACAGCATAAACTACAACTATTTCTTCAACAAATATAAAAAGAATTAAAATTGTACATATATATATTATGTATTTTTTTTTAACATATTTATTAAAACGAGAAATAAATAACAAAATATAAGTTTTCCCCTTCAATACAGTTAAATAAAAAAAAAATAAATATTTTAATTCGAACCTTGTCCCTGCACCGCTATATATCACATCGCAATATCAGTGGTATAATTTGTGACTTTCAACTTGACACGATTCCAAACATTCAGTAGCTAAACAATTTCTTTGCGGACTCGAAATATTTTTCGCGTGAGGAAAGATTTTTTTCCCTTCGAAAAATAAAGAGGAATGTAGAGTTCATGCAATTTTCTCTCTTCAAACAATTAAATTCTCTCCAGCAATGACATTCAACAATTTACAAAATAGCTGTAAATTTATCTTTACAGTTAGTTATCTTTCTTATTTTTCGTAATTCCGTAAATGTCCATAATTCTAAAGAAGTTTGACAAATAAGGTCCATTACGAATTCATCAACTTCCATTCACTCAAAATTGATAAACTTGTAGTGAAGTGCAGAGTGCCACTGAGAATTGAACCACGTGCCACATATGGCACGTTTGCCATAGGTTACCGACCCTTGATGTAAAATGTTAATGGTTTGCAGTGCCACTGAAAATTGTGGTAAGAGGTATGCAGAGAGCCACTTAGAATTGAACAGCGTGCCATAGTTCCCAACCCCTGTTCCACACCATGCCTACGGGAGGACTTTGAGCCAGGAAAGATTTAACTAGCATCATCCCTCTACACGGCGGGTTTTCAGTGGCACTAGGAGTGAACTCATGACACGCCAGCCACGAGTCCATCATCATTAGGCTACCATGGCCACTTTATAATGGTGAGAATTTTTCATGAATATTGAGAAATTCTTCTGTTTGAAGATGTGTTACGAGTGTAGTTCAATTTTTTTCACCAGGCGCAGACTATCTTAATGATACGCGTACTTCTTAATATCACTTAAAACTAAAATTGTGTAGAAGCTTAATACGAACAGAGAACAAAAACACAATCCAGGAAAAATCAATTAAGCAACAAAAGGAAATAAAAATAGGAAAAATCAATTAAGCAACAAAAGGAAATAAAAATTTCTAAAAATGTATAAATGCCCTTCTAAGTTCTAGCGGAGTTTCTGTTACTTATATATATTAAAAAATTGGAATTTGAAATTTTAACCGAATGTAAAAATTAGCGGCAACATTTTTTGTGTAAATCAAGTTAAAAATAAATAAAATTTAAATGTGAATTTTTTATACAATAATTATTGCATAGTGTTAGATTTCGTAATTCTGGAAAGTATATTTTAAAAACATAGGGGTGGGGAGTACCCCCCCCGTCCACCTTAACCGTGGACCAACTCCCGTTGCACAAATTATACAACTGTTCATACTAATTGCTCAAATTGTAGAACTGTAATTTACATGTGTGTGTGTGTGTATTATGTAGTTCTGAAGTATTCGTACATCCAAGAATAAATTTAGTTTTAAAAATATGCTGGCGCCATCTGTTGTAGCTAATTTTAACTACGTCAAAAATTTATTACAGAGTCACGAAAAACTTTTTTCATTTAGAGAAATACAAGGAATTTAAAATACTAAGACATTTATTTGATAACAACGAAAAAGGCTTCCACAATTCATTTCTGTATCTTTATAGATACAACCGTCCTCTTAAAATTTATCTCAGTTAAATAGGAATAAAATCGTTAAATATTGAAAAAGTCATTTGTATTTAGGACGCCAACGTAATTAGAACTTCTGTTCAAAATAAAGGATAAACCCATTGTTTAAATAACAATTATTTCCCTTTTTACCACAAAAATAATTTTTATTTATATCGCGAATGCACACACCGCGGGACCGCTTGCACATCTTTAATAGTTTAACGACTCGCATCACGTGGAATATTTCGGTAATTCCAACATTTTAATTTTTTCGCACGTTCATTTTTTTAGTCTAAAAAAGAAAAGTTGAAGGCTGTTTTCACCAAATGTACGAGGGACTAAACTACAAACAAAACGCATTTTCAAACAGAAAAATGCCAGAAAATTTTCATAAAAATTTGCAACATTATAATTCATACATCTGTTTATAATATAGTAATTTTAAAATTTAAAAATATTCCATAAATAATTTTTTTTAAACTTTTCTAACATGTAAAGGGATAGGTCATTTAGTACTATGGTGCAGGAGAAAAAAGACGAAACACATTTTATAGCAAAAAAATAAATGATTCTTTATAGGATAGCGAAGCTAGAATATAATATTAATGTTCTAGTGCTTTTATAATTGAGAAAATATTTCGAATTCGGGTCCTATTCTTTAACATTAAGCAAAGTCGGCCTTAATGCTTTAGTTTCAACACAGTAAGAAAATGCTGTTTAATATTAGCCTCTTTTAGTATCTTTATTCCCCCCCAAATTGGAGGGAACTATGTAGTTAGTTACATTTAGCTACTATTTCGTTTGAATATAAAAATCCCTGTCTACAATCATCAATACAAAAAACAAGGGGAAAAAAAGGGAATTTAAATTTTTATTTATTTCTGCGTATTGATAAAAGCGATACTATCATACTATCATAGGAATCATCATAGGTTATGCCTCACCAATACACTAAATCAATGCAAAAACATGCATCAATAAAAAAAAAAAATGCTAGTTACACAATCCTTTTTGCAACGAAGTTTGAAAAATATATATAAATAAAAGAAGCATAACTATCATGTATCAGTGTGACCCTTCTAAGTTAAATAAAATGATAATCACAAGACAACGCGAGAGAAATGAGAGCATCCAGACTCATTAAGTATATCATAACCACCAAGAAAACAAATAATAAAAAGTCGTTCCAAATTTGTTTTCGAAAAACGGATCAGTTGCCTACCTGCAGAGGAAGCCAATTAAAAAGCAGTTAAGCAATCGTGTGCGCAGGTGATAACAAGCAAGAATGACGAGACTTAATTAAAACCATGAATCAGAGCACGCAAAACATCCCGTGTCATATTCGTCATATGTTACGGAGGAAATAATTTAGGCCAAACAACCTTCGAAATGACAACGTCTTCGTAAAGAACTGTGTTTTTTTTTTTTTTTTTCTTTCTTTGGCACATATTTTTCCCACTGTTTACTTAGAATGTTTCGACAATGACCTTCGTGGTCTTGAACTAAGAATAGGTAAAAAGTAAATTTTTCCTTATTTTTATAGACCGCAAAAAGTATTCTGTTTTTTCCCATAAATAAATATTGTATACAAGTACTTCTTAAGGCACCAGAGAGACAAACTTATATATATAACTGCTAAAAAAAAAACAATATTTTTAAACATTTTATAAAATACTTTTTGAGCGTGTACTAACACGTGTTTTGAAGGGTCTTTTTACATTTGCATTTGCAAAAAAAAAAAAAAAATCGTTATTTTTTTTTTAAATAAAATAAATGCAATTTTTCCCTTTAAAATACATTTGAAAAACAATACCTTTTTATAAAAATCTGCGAAAGACTTTTTTTTAAATTTTAAACAAACAAGACCTGAACATATGTTTTGCTTTTAAAGCATATATTTTTTAAAGACTGGGGGGAGGGGGAGTTGTACAAATTATACAACTGTTCATTGTAAAACTGTAATTATTTACATGTATTATGTAACTCTAATTTGTAACCATAATACTGAACAGGATTTAATGTCCTTTTATTCTTTTTATCGTGTGCGAGATAAATAAATGAATTTATTACAATCACCACGAATAAACTTTTTTTATATAAAGAGAGAAAATACACACATTTTGTGTTAGTTTAACAAATATTTTGCTTCTGTAAATGAATATACGCATTATCCGGAAAACGAAATTGATAAAAATAAATTTAGAATTTAATTAAACATGTGAGTTACATACGCAAAAATAAAAGCGATGATTCGTTCAAATTAAAAGTGATGAAATTAAAATAACACGAACTTAAAAATTTACACGATAAATATTAAAAACTATTTGAAATTTAACATTCAAAATAACACAGCGCACAATACAATGATAGACAAAATACCAACGAATTTCGTCACACAGTGAAACCAAATATGGAAAACAATTACTTCGGCAAAGCCTGATCGGCGCGTAACGAAATCGAACCTTAAAAATCTCGATAGAAAAAGAAAGAAAAAGCGATCGATCGCTCTACCCAACGCTGTATCGGAATGCAATACTTCGGAATAAATTTTTTCGGTTTTAAAAGAGGGGTGCTCCTGGCCGGCTTCTAAAATTACACTGTTAGACTTACGGAAATTTATTAGGATGCTACTGTGTTAATCACCACGTACACAGAAGAAATTCTTTATAACCAAGAGGTATAAAATATATATCAGAAATAAATATTTTGCCAATAACAATACATGTCCATGAAAGTAATGTTTTAATATGTTATTTCTAATACTATTTGGGTTGAGAATAACATATGCAATACACAAAAGTTTATGAAATAAAAATTCTTTAAATTTTTACCACGCTATTCAACAAATTTAATAACTAATTGAATCTAAAAATGTGCAATTTCAACCCAATACGAGTTAATTAATTCCTATCATCTATTTTCTCACCTGAAACACATGCGCTCAACATTAGTTTGAAAAATTTAACTTACAATTATAAAAGGCTGAGAAACTTTTTTATCCATGTCATTAAAAACATTTTCTTCATATATTTTTGTAAAATAAAATCGAGTAAAGAAGACATTCTCAATTATTGCAACAACAGTGTGAAATTAATTGAAAATCAGTGAATAATAAAATAACTAATGCAAATATGTGCAAATATTAAGCAAAAGCGGAAAATATATATAATTGTCATCATCGTACTACTACTTAATTTTAAGAAATAAAAATTTTGCAATGCGCAATAAATATATATATTTATCTCGTTACTAAAAAATACACTTAACTTAAACATGCATTTAAATGACAGCTATTCTTATTTTTCAACTCATAGATTCTGCTATTAAAACTTTTCAACAATTTTCAGAATACACTTTGAATCGCGCAATGCACACAATAAACATATGAAACATTTAACAAATATTATAAACGTCAGCATTTTAAAACAATGCAAATCACAACTTACACTGATGACACCAAAACTTCATCATGCAGCTGTCCCCACTACGAGCACACGAATCCGATCAAATGATCTTGCAACACAATCTGGGACTCACATCTCGGAAGCGGATTCATACGGGGTAGAGGAGAGAGTTCACAAACAAACACAACAATTAAGTAAAGAGGAAGGGACATACAAAAAATTAAACACTGGACAACTGTTGGAAAGGGTGGATAGGTCGACGTCGAGGGGTCAGTCGGAAACCTTCAGATCCTCCTGTTAAAGTTTCCTCGTGCCTCGTAGGCTGTCATCTGTTCCCTGGCCGAGCAGATTTTGACCTTTTTGCCGCCTCATGGCTAGTCTCCAAAGGGAAAATCTCGAAAAATGAACAAACGAAGCCGGGACTATCGAACGAAGGGTCTTCTAAGAAAACTAAATCTCATTACGGACGGACGGGGAGCACCCTGCGTTCGACTACAGCAGCTCTCAGGGAGGACAACACAAGCTACCGGAGAAGCAAGCAAAACGAAAGTGCGTGTGTAGAGTTGGAGAGCGGCTTTTCCACGCAGCGCTCCAGCGACGCTGTATTGATTAACCCTAGGGATGGTTGGCGGTAGAAGTTGTGCGCGTAGTGTTGTAGTATAAGTAAAAAAGAGAACAAGTGACGTAAAAGGCCAGACGCGCGGGCACACGCCTAGCTGAGAGTTATTACTATTGCGCTCCCGCACTACTATCTGTTACGCAGGTTTTAAAAGAAGGCGCACGGATTCAAAACCGAAAAACTAATAAGTTGCTGATAGCAGAAGATAACTGGGGGCGGGTTGCGAAATAATATTTTGCACGAAAGCGTTTTGTGGTTTCAGAAATTGGATTTTTTGAGACAACTGCGCATTGCAAGACTTGCGAATATGAAGATAGAAACATTTGATTTTATGATAAAAAAAAAGTTAATCGTACTATTAAATGAAGACTATATTTAAAAAAATTTAACTACATGGATATGATTATCACATCCATGCTGATTGTTCGTTACGAAATTTTATCGTTAATTTGTTTCATTTAAACCAGAAAAGCAGTTTAAGCAACTAGAAGCACACACAAAAGGCTAGAAACAAAGCACTAAAAAATTTTTTTAATCAAACAATTATACCGTATTGATTAGTCATTAACGCTTTAAGTTAAAAATTAAGTTCCAAAGCATTTTACCATGAAGTAAAGCTTAATTACATTTAAAAATTCAGTTAAAAGATATAATTATTCATTAGTTATCACATAATTAGTTATTAAAAGCGTGATAATTATGATTATTAGCAATTGGTATTATGATTTAAAATAAATTAATGATACACGAACAGTAATTAGTATTTAAATATTACTGACGGTTCAAATTGATACAATACAAAACGTTAGTTTATTTTTCTAAAATGAACACGAATATTAAAAAAAAAAATTTTTACTCAAATAAAAATTGTTAATTTTTAAAAATGATTGATAATAAAAAATATTTAGGCATTTTTGAGTAGAAAAAAACATTAGAACAAAATTCGGTCAAAAATGAAATTTTTAACTTATTGTAAAAATCTAAAATAAATACAATATTTTTTTAATTTGTTTTCAATAAAAAAAATAAATAAAACTCATGTGAAAATAGAAGAAAAATTTTTAAAACATGCAACAAGTTCTAAGAAGAAACTGTCAGTTACAGAGCTAAAACTGCATTAAACAATTGTATCTTCTTGTATTTTATGCTATCTTATAATTAATTTTTGTTACTTGATATAATTTGTTTTAAACACATTCAGCGATAAAATGAATAGAAACAAAATATTTTTTTTAAAAAAAATTTAAAAAATCGTTTTTATTTCATTTAAAGAAAAAAATTATTGATTCCGCAAAAAAGTTTTTAATGTTTTTTTAAATAGCGTTTCAGGTGATTTTATAGTTTAAATATAAAATGCGTTAGATAAAATTACCAATAAAACTAATTTGTAATCACATAATCATGTATCAGCGAAAATTCTTTTTTCTCCCTTCCTTTAAATATTTAGGCCGGGCGATACTCTTCAACATATCACACATTGATTTATACATATCATTTCAAATACGTATGCCCAACTCAAGAACAGGTCACGTCAAAAATTTGGAATAGCATTAAAAAGGAATATGCAAGGGAGGCTTAAGGCATGGGCCAACTGGGCCCGGGCCCAGCTCTTAGTGGATGCCTCATTTCGTTCTCGACTCTGTCTTAATAAGGTCATGATCCGGATTAATTTTAATGTGGTCAAAATTATTCCCGTACATATTCTCTGAAAAACGGAATTTCAAACTGCATATCAATTGACAAAGGTGGTAGGACTTTATTGTTATGAGATGACCGCTGTCCATGTCTAGACTCGGCCTAATACCATAAACAATCATTCAACTCATTGAGTCGAAATGTGGCCATCGGTCGAGCCGGTTAATGCCTAGGTTCTTGAGATTGTGAGTCTCGTGCACATTTATTTGTTTCAAATTTCCATTTGAACGGGTATTTGCATGCTATATATACTGTCTACTTTTAAAGATCTCAAGTAGGACCTATTTTTGCATAGGGGCTGTGATAGGGTCGCTCTTTGGTGACCATATCTTTGATTGTCAGCGTGAATTAGAGGTGTGGGATTTTCAAAATGAATAGACATTTTAAAATTCTTAATATGACTTTATTACGAATATAACTTAAACCTCTAATAATTTAGATAAATTTATATAAGTGAGAATCTAATAAACCAAACACACAGCGATAGTTAAACCGAATTGCGTAATTTAGACCACTTTCTCTAAATAATTGTATTATCCGCCTACTCTCAATTCTGATAATATTACTCCTAATATCAAATAATCAGTCCTACCTTAATCCAAACTAAGATTCTATCACGGTACGGAAACACCTGGGCACGCGTGCAATGGTATGCACCTTGTAACAATGGCTCGATATCTTGGTAACTTTACGATAGGCCGTCAATTCACACTCGTATCTCTTCCAAACATAACTTTCCCTAAATTGCCATACTGCTTACTGAAACTTCTGTTCTTTTAAAAGCTATCTTATTTGCATTTAATAATCGTATTTCACTTCTTGGATTTGGGTTGGAAAAGATTTGCCATTAATCTTGGCCGTCAAAGAACCCAGAGGTTATGTTACAGAAAAGACGCGTGAGCCCATCACAGGGCTTGCAAAGAGTCTCAAGACGTTCCTCGGAATATGTCGTTTTCAAGATGAAATTATCATTTAGTATAGGAATCGAAGCACACAGCTTCATGTTATACACAAGAATTAATGCTACTCATTGTATTTTATTAAAAAAAGAGAGAGAGACAAAAAATACATACGCATTGTATATACATATAAATTTTCCAAAACATCATTGAGAACAGGAACGTAACTAAAAACTTGGGAGCCTCAGAATAACAGAGGATAATGGGTTCCATTCTTTATTGTTTCGCTTAACGTTTAATTATTTTTTTCTAAATTATGGTTGGTTATTTTCTTTATAATTAATGTACACTTACACAATTAATCGAAAGAGAAGTGTTTTGTATAAATGTTTCGTTGATGTGTGTTGGGATGTATTAAACGTTATTTTTGTTTCCTGTTTAATTATGTTGAGTCAAAAAGTATTTAAAAAATGTGCGCCTTCATTAAAAATTGGTTTTATTTTTTAATTAGGTAAATAATTTCTCGGTTTGAAAAGTGAAAATATAAACATCGTTAAGCAAGAAATTTAATTCTTTAAAAAATTTTCTTTTTAAAAAATGAAAACTAGAGTTTATACATACATGTGATACCGCCCCCCTTTGGTGACCGTATCTTTGATTGTCAGCGTGAGCTAGGGGTGTAGGGTTTGTAAAAGGAATAGACATTTTAAATTCTTAATATGATTTTCTTAAGAATAGGACTTAAATGTCTAACAATTTAGATAAATTTATATAAGTGAGAATCTATAATGAACAACACACACAATGATAGTTAAACCGAATCGCGTAATTTAGACCACTTTCTCTAAATAATTATATTATCCACCTACTCTCACTTCTAATAATATTACAAGTCCTAATATTAAATAATCAGTCCTACCTTAATCCAAACTTAACTTCAATCTTTAAATGGAAACGTCTGGGCGCGCGTGCAATGGTATGCACCTTGTAGTAATGGCTGGGTTTCCAGGTAACTTTACGATAGGCTGTCAATTCACGCTTGTATCTCCTCCAAACATAACATTCCCCAAATTGCCATTTCGCTTACTGAAACTTCTGTTCTTTTAAAAGCTATCTTATTTGTATTTCTTGTTCACATTTCGCTTCTTGGGTTTTGGTTGGAAAAGAGTTGCCATTAATCTTAGCCACCAAAGAACCCAGAGGTTATGTTAAAGAAAAGACGCGTGAGCCCGTCACATACATATAATATGCCTCTCACTTCGGGGGCCCCCTGAGCTCCGATATCCCCCCCTTCCCCGGGTGATAGCTAACAGACTGCATTGAGTGTCATGAAAAAGGAATGTTTTGTTAAATTTTATTACGATCAGGGGCGTAGCTAAAGTCATATCAGCCGTATCAATGATACGGAGCCCCCACAAACTTCAGAGCCCTTAGAATGTGCAAGCAAAAATTGTAAATTGTTAAAGGGCCCCCAAGGAGTTTTTATACAGGGCCCACATAGGACTAGCTAAATCAGTAATTATAATCCAAAATGTTTTTGCACAGCTGAACACAGAATCAATGTAAATGTAGGACATGAAGAGAGATGCATCAATGACTTTGACTATACTATCCAACCGTAGCATACACAAATCAGCGAAAAATAAATAAAAGTTTACAATACAGCGCGTGAAAGTGAGGTCTTAGAGGATAATAGTCTAAAAAACATATTGATAGGAAAACATTTAGATTATTCGAAACGATTAGGTGTAACGGTGTTGTCATGATTTAAGGAAAATACGCCACTAGTATATATTTCGACTCCAGTGATTCATTATTGCATCACAGATTCTTTACTTGTACTTTAAAAAAAAATTTTTAAAAAAACAACATTTTATTTTCTTTTTTAATCAAATAAATAAAAACTGTATCCCAACGCAGTTTTCTAAATGAGATTTGTAACGAAGCAAATGTAATGTTGTTGTCGAAAACAAATTAAAACAAAATTGTAGTTTCTTTGCCTAAAAAATATACCAAAATATTGTACCTGCAACGAAGAACAGATTCAATACAAATATTTTATTGCTCTATCTAGATTTTGCTTAAATTTATATATTCCTTTTCATTAATTGCCTCCAAATGTCTCGATTTCACAAAATTAAATCTCAAATACAAATGTTAAAAAAATTTTACAAATGAGCTAAATTTCTGTTACGTCATTGGTCGCATGATAACTGCAATCACATGTTTCCAGCCAATCAGTTCATACTCTACATTGTTGCCAACTTTTGCTTTGTACAAAGCTTTCTTTTTAAATATATATGTATTTGTCTACAATAACACTTACTTGGTTTCTACGTTTAGCTTACTTATTTGTACATAAGTAAGCCAAATACCCTTGATTTAAAAGTAAGCGTTAATGCAAGATATTTGTTTATAATTTTGAAAAACACTTTTTTGAAGAATCTTAATACTTGAACATCACTTCCAAATTATTTAATTTGAAATTTTACCTAGATTTTTCAAGTACAACAGCAAGTACCAGTCTAATGTCAGTTTCAATTCCAATGGAAAACACGTGACTTCTTTTATCATGTGACGGTCATGAATTTAGCTTATTGGTTAGGTAAAAAAAAAAATGAACTGTCATGTACTGATTACAGTTAAAATCCAATAAGTTCTTTCAAATACGATCAGGAAAAGAAAAGTAATAATTATTAACATTTTGAAAAGCACGCGATAACACTGTAAAAGAAGCCAATGAACTCAATTCATAGCAGTCACATGACAGATGCAGTTATGTATTTTTCTTGTAGTCAAAGTCGACTTCAATCTCGAACTAAATGATTCCAAGTAAAATTTCAAATTTAATAATTAGATAACGACAAACTAACAATAATATTCCCTACAATTTTTCTTTTAACATAATTAAATAATAATAATTAACATATTGTTTACGAATACCAGTTTTTTGAACAAAAATTCTTTTAAAGAAAAAATTGGCAACAGTGAAGAGATGGGATAGACACGTGTTGGGTTCTATCATGTGACTGTGACGTCACACGAATCAAGCTCATTCATAAATATTAATGTTAACATTGATTAGAAAAGTATAGCGATACATTGCTGACAATACACGTTTATTTTTTAGTTTTATTGAATGGTTATAATTCCAAATTTTTGGTCGTAGTTAGCCCACTCCTGTATCAATAATGATAGACGAGGTAACGACTAGCAGTTTCAACTGCAGTTTGGATCTTGTAAATTTAACTAATAGTAATTTTGTAAAATTAAATATTTAATTCTCGTCAAATTCGAAAGCGACATTAATGTAAGACCATCCTGTGATAATCCATTCAAACAAATGCATAATTAAATACCAAAAAAAAATTTATTATAATCGTCTTAACATAAAAAGAATACGTCATAACATAAAAAGGCAATAAATTATTTCTGATCATTTTAAATTAAGAATTGAAATTAATTAATTTTACTGTATGTTAAAAATAAATTTGTCAACCATAATTTTTTTTAAAAAATTCATTTATATTTTTTTTTAATTAAGAAATGAAATAATTATACTTTACAAGATTAAATACAGCAAGAAGTTCTTAAAAAAAAAAAACTACAAATCGATAGAAACGAAAGTTTAAAAAACAGGATACGATTGCACCGGGTGACCAACTAGTTGATACAGAAGAATGGATGCCGTTGCATAATTTTACATGACCATGACGCCGTACCGTAACTGGCGAGCATAACTCCGGTACAAGCTGATGACTTCCCATTACGAAACGGACAATAAAAAAAAAATGTCTTGCATGCATAAACATAATAAAAGTCCTTGAAAATCAGAAGCATGTTCCAATGTTTATTTTGCAAGATGAATAAATATTATCACCTTCGCAAGTTACGAAAATTAAGGAGTAATATTATTTCTAGAACGAAAGCGCGCTGTAAAAAAATGCAATAGGAAAAGAAAAGAAAAAAAAGTATGACACATCACTCGAGTTTAAAATAATTATATTTCTTTTTCCAAACTTTTTGTAAATAACGTCCGAAATTTCTTAATGAACTCTATTCATGTATACAAAAGCAGCTTTTATTTATTTTTTGAAATTGCGAGAGAGAATATTATTAATAGAAAATTTCAAAATTAACGTTGAATATTGGTAGAGTCATTAGAAATCTAATTAATGTAATCTACATAAAGAAGAAAGGCGCTTCCCTCACTCATCACGAGGATTTCGGAAGTATTAGACCTACAGACTTGAAATATGGTGAGCATGTTTATTTTGTTGAGTAGAGATCTGCTAAAAAGAACTTTTGCATAAATAAACTTTTCTTTTTGGGGGGCAGCTATGGAGGCATTAAAGATAATTATATTTCTATTTCAGAAATTCAAGTCCCGTCCTTTTTAAATCTATAAGAATGTTTTTCAATACAATCAAAAGCCTAATACTAGGACTTAGATATCTATAACTTAAAAACAATATGTACAGTCATACAGCACTATGAAATACCCTTGAAGCAGGTGGGTAACGGCTAATTTATTATGTGAAAATTTATTTCTACAATACGGGGTGTCGCATGGTGTAAGTGAATGCTAAATTGAGAAATATAAACAATTAAGAAATTTTTCTAATCATGATATGGGTTTATTAATGTAAACTTAACAGTAATAAAAAAATATAATGTATCATTAAGAAATGCAAAAATAAAAAAAAAATTATTCAACAAAAATAATAATAAAACAATTTTTAAGAAATTAATTTTCAATAGCTGTTTAATAACAATCCCAGAAGTCTCAGATATACTTACCGTAAAATTCGGCGCATAACGCGCACTTTTAACACAAAAAATAAGATCGAAATTTACGGGTGCGCGTTATACGTCGGGTATGAAAAAGAACCTTTAAAAAAAAAAAATTGAAAATTGAAAAAAAATTAACATTAAAAAAATTAGATTTCTACATGTTGGTCAGGGGTAACCAACCCAACTGATCTAGGGGGGCCACTTCGAAAAAACATTACAAATCCCGCGGGCCGCATATAAAAAGATATTTATTTTTATATTACAATTGGACCCATTATAAACATTTATTAGAGTGAAAATTTAAAACGGAATGAATTATTATTATTGTTTTCATTATTTTTCATGCATACAAACATATATAATTTAACAATAATACAATTTAGCAATAAGCAGCGCGATAAGTTATAGGAATCGAACGAGATGCTGCGAGGGGTCGCTGCAATGCAATACTGCTCACTTCTCAGTATATATAAAAACAGAAGTAACGTAATAAAATAGAAACCTTTATGGGATACACACTAAAAACAAAAATATTGCACAAAACAATCGTATTTTGTAAAGTTGTAATATATGAATCTCGCAGATCACATGCGGCCCGCGGGTTGGCCACCCCAGATTTAAATGAATGGACATTCCTCTTATGAATTTAAAGGGTTGTAGTTCTAGAAGTAAACTATTTTTTTTTCCCTAAAGCTTAGAATAATATCTCGAATAAATGACTCCAAAACAGAAGATTGCACACGTACATTTCAGGTTTCTTCGTAAAAAAATGGGGTGAGCGTTATACGCCGGATTTTACCTTACTTCACTTTTAAATAACAAAATTTTTCTAAACAGTTTTAAAGCTAATTATAAAATTTCTTTTATAAAATTAAGTTTTTTTAAATGAAATGACGAAAATTCCCTTTAATCTAAAGAAAAAAAAAATCCTTTTCCTGTGCAAGGCGTTTGGAAATTACGATTTAAACTGGATACATTTACGAAGGCGAAAAAGGCAAGCGTTGTATAGTAGCCCATAATTAATTTCAGAGAGAAATTCAAACAGGTATGCAAAATAGATACTTACACTTTTCAATTCATTATGATGGAAACATATTATACTCAACTCATTTAACCTTTTTTTTCTTCTAATTTTTCTGTAGGACAGAATTTTACCAAAAATAAAAAGGACGGTGCAAATAGAAAGTAACAAAGATAAAGAAATATAGAATTAGATGCACTGTTCTTGAAAACAGTTTGTGTAAATGATGCACGTGAAGATTATCCCAAAAACTGAAGAAAAAAAATTAGAATTCAGCTACAAACAAGGGAATACAATGAGAGTAGCAAAACGACAAATCAAAGATTTCACTTATTACTTTATGATAAAGGTACACGAGATTTATTTCCAGGCACGATTTATTGAGAACTACTTGGCGTAATTTTTGACAACCTAATGGCAGCACCAGACAGAAGAAACTAAGGTTCGGGTAAGCCCCTACCACTTTAAACGCAACAGGTAGATTAATCTACGTTTGAAGAGAAGTTAACAACCACTAAGCTTCTAGCTCAAGAGCTAATAGTATGATGACTTAACGGATAGATTTTTCAAGAACTAAAATCAAAGGAACGTTTTTATTAATCATATCTCACGCTTAGGTTAAATTAAAACGAGATAAACTGATTTTATTGAAGTTGAAACTTTATGCTACGTATTCTCCGAGAAGTTTTTTAGCAAGACGGGGAAGAATTACTTTAATCCGTTAATGATGCTTATTTAACCTAAAAGATGAATATGAATCAAATAAAAAATAAAGTAGGTATCGAATTTTATCAGCAGTATTTTTTCTGATATATTTTACAAATTTCTTTAAAAAATTTAACATCTGAGATGGCACGCCCGCTTTAAACTACCACACCAAGATAACAAGGAAGACTTTAAATCTCGATAGATTTAAGATGCATCAGCCCTTCAACAAGGCGGGTCTTCAGTGACCAGGGGCCCCAAAATGTGCAAGCAAACTATCGTATGTTAAGGGCCTCAAAAGGGACCCCAAGAAATTTAGATACAGTGCCCACACAGGACTAGCTAAGCCATGTCAGTGGTACTAAGGCTCGAACTCATGATACGCCAGCCACGAGTTTGTTACTATAACCACAATGTTACGGTAACCCTGGAACAAATTCGCAGATCACTCCGTAGGTACTTTAGGTATGTGTATGTTTACATACACAAACACAAAATATATATTTTATTACTAAGTGAACATATCATAATTTGTTAGATTCTTATAATCAACTTTTCTCAACAATTAATATTTCAATTTCTTTAATTTCACAGAAAATAGTTTTTATGCAGTTTTCAAAACACAATTCTAAAAAAATACCTTTTGATTCCCCTTTACTTAAAAATTTTTAAAAAAAAGAAAGAAAAGAAAACAGAAGTACGCTTGAAACATAATTTAATTCAACTCAAAATATAACGGTTTTGGCAACAACTCCGAGATTAAATTTCAAAAGTCTATGCTCAAAGCTATTTCCGATAAATTTTACTCTTGATCTCAAACTCGGCAGACTTTTAAAGGACACGATTTTGGCTTTTAGCCCGAACAAATTCAATACTCCTCAGCAACCCTCTAATGATACAACACTGTTTCACATTTTACAAAATTTCAACATTTTTTATATCATAAAATGCCATTATTTAAATAAAATTTTTTCAATGCCTACAAATCTTATTTATAGGGTGCATTATTTTTAAGAGTAAAAAAATTGAAAAGGGGCAAAAACATTGATACGGAAAGAAAAAAACTGCAAACTTAAAATAATTTTAAAAAAATAATAATAAAACTCCTTTAGAAATAATTAAAAATTTTGGAGATTTTTTTTTTTTTAATATTTGCTAATATTTAAAGAATTTTTTTTAAATATTTGCTAATATTTAAAGAATAAAGGTTATAACTCGTTGTTTTAATGGGAAAAAAAATTATACCTTCCCCAAAATTATTTTAAGTTTTTAGATTACCTTTTTTTCAAACAAAGTGTACGAATCTCAGTATATTCTCTTTTGGTAAGTAACAAACACTTGCATGGAAATTTAAGCGAGAACAGCTTTCAAATAATATGATTAGTGCACTCTATTTAATCGAAGGGCAAATTAAAATTTCTAAGTAACAGTTAAGAGCCGGTCGATAAAAGATCAACCTTCTACAGTTCGAAAGTAAAATTCATCATCAAATTTCTCAACAACAACAAAAAAAAAAAAAAGCGGATGGTTACAATTCAAATGTTTAAACTGTCTCTTTAGGTAATTTTAAAAATAAATAGGAACATGTGTGATATGAAGCATAAATTACATGATCAATCTCAAAAGTAGACAGATCATCTATAAAAATCAATGCTATTTTTTTTTGTGTTTAAAAGAGGTTTACCCCACATAAAAGTTGTCATTGTGAAGATTGAAAGATTCAAATGTAAATTTACGAGATATAATAAGTAGTAAAAGTAATTTTATCGCCATGATTGTGGTAACCGGTTGTTCAAGTCGATTACAACATTTAAAACATGAGATAAAATAAATGACAAACACAATTTAAATAATAGGCAGATAATCATCTGAGGTTTTTAATAAATGGTTACTTCAAAAAGTTTCCTCGAATTTTAATGTATTTCAAGTATACAATGAAATGTGACCTTGAAAAGTCCAATCAATTTTATATCCCGTATTAACCACAAGTAATTTAGTTCGACTAACTATTTACTTTTAAAGGAAACAACACAAAGAAATAAATTATTACATCAAAGCAACTCGTTCAAATATTTTTTTTTATTAATAATGAGTATGAGTAATAAAATAAATTTTGAAAACAACAATATTGTTTAAAGGATCAATCCCGACAGAAGAATTTGAAAATTTATAATTAATTATTTGTATTTAATAATTAACTATACCATAATAGAATTTATTTATTATTTTTATTAAAAAATTCAATCATTCTAAATTAGAATACATAAAAACTGCCTCAGAGGATGTAAGAAAAAGAGAAAACACGGATTATTTAACAGAACGAAAAGTCTGTAGCAATATTTTAAGTACATAAAAACGAGTAAAAACGTAATGATTTAAGTAAGCCTTAACATTTTTAAATAACTTATTTTGATAAACTATAAAAATAAAAGAAAGGACATCATTAAAATGGAGGTCTTATAACTTAAGTATCATTCTTAATATCATTAAGTATGACAAGGCTATAAACAGAAGAAAAATAAGCCTAAATGTAGGCTCTTAAAAGTATATTTGGGTCAACTCAGTTCAACGGAGACATACTTAACGAAGATAAAGACTTAGATAATCTAACCAAGGTTAATAGGTTTAACCTATGAAATGAACGACATAGAAAACGAGTACTTCTTTCAATTAATAGTGAAGACATGTATTCAGTCTTTGACGTTACAACATCATATAGTTAGATAAAATATAATTTATTTAGTAAAAATATACCAATATATTACTTAAAAAAATAAACATGAATACACTAAAGTCGGATTTATAAAAATTTTCATATTAATCCCAAAGAAAATAGGTTTAGATAGAAAAAAAAACCCCTGGTGAATACGAAATCCGAATGTATCCAAGTTAATACCATAAGGTAATTAGAAGAAAAATTTAAAAGAGAATTTAAGAAATAAAAAGTAAAAATTAAGATTATTAAGCAATAGTTTCAATAAAGGTATGCTTTTCAATTCAAAGTACACAATGAAGTTACTGATATTCATGTTTGATTTAAATCTTCACATCTGTTCGAATTTAGTTTTAATATATTATGCTAAAATAAATTTTTAATACTAAAAATAATTCCCCAAAATTAGTACTTTTTTAATGGAAAAAATTAGTTTCTTAAATGGCTTGGATGTGTCATTCGTACTGAAACGTACAGAATTCCTATTTCTTACCTCTTAATAAATCACAGGGGCAAAGTTTTGAAGAAGTCGGTTTATGTGTAACATCGAAGGAATATTTACTCATGGACAATTGCTTATGTGGCTATGTTAAGGTGCAGAAGCAAATACGGAATAAAAATTCAGTGTAATTTAGAGGAAAAGATTATTAGGAACATTGTTTTTGAAGAGGCACTAAATTGTACAAATTAAAATGCGGAGATGGAGATTTGAAATATATTTTTCCCCGTTTACAATATATAGAAGAAAAACAAAACCTACATAATACATGTAAATGAGTAAGAACTGTTGTGTAATTTGAACAATGGGGTTAAGTCCACCACATTAGGCGAACAAAAAGCACCCCCCTCCCCCAACTTTTTTTAATTTACAGAAAAAAGTATATTTTTTAATCAAAATTTCCACAATTTATAGGACATTTTTAAGATACCAAACTTAATAAAATAACAAATTTTTTAAAAAAAAATTGAGCATAAATATACTCACTTTCAGTTATTTTGGCATAATTTCGCGAAATTTTAATCCTGCGATGCAATTCTTTACCCGATGAAGTTAAAATTCCATTAAGCACCACCAGCTTCGACCGCCCACTCTTCACAGCGTCCATCATTTTTATGGAAACGAGAAAAAAACACACACTTTTGGAGCGCAAGCGTCGAAACCAATTGTCAGTGAGCGCGGCGGAATGACAAACTACTCGTCAACATTCATACGCGGAACAATCGGGAGTGAAGTTGACGTAACGTATGAATGATTTTAATCACGAGCCGCTAATAATACTATTTTTATATCTCGCGTCCCGTCCAAGGACAAGCTGAATTGTTCGCAAAACTTTACGACCAACACATACCACACACGTGCTGTCAATCTGCACAAAAAAGAAAATCTATCGTTTCGATAGTCATAGGTAGGATTGAGAGACTGGTGAGGAGTCAAGTTAAATTCTTTCCTTTAAGGAAATAATTTGTAATTATATTTATGGCGATTTAATCTGAAATGTTACATAAACGTTTGGATTTGATTTTTTTTATTGACATTGCATTTAGAGGGGTTACATAAGGGCTATTACATAAGAGGCTCTTAATTTTGAGCCTCTTACCTTTAACATGTGTGTATCAGGTAGGTCTTCAGTGGCGTTAGGATTCTAGCCCCTACGATCGACAAAGCCGGCAACTCAGCGTTACATAATTAGAACTAGATTCAAGTATTCGAAATCACGCAAAAATATAATAATATACAGATGGGGAATTTTTATTTATAAGATAATCTTAATAAAAATCTTAAATAAACTAATTATAAAAATATTGCGAAAATTCCACAGAAAAATGAAATAAAAAAAGCTAAAAGGAACTGCATTTTAATAGGAAATAGTACTAGTAGCAAATAGTTTCCCATTATTTTTAAATTAATATTATAAAAATGTGCTGCATTTGTTAATAAACTTCAAATTAAAGGAAAAAATTAAGTACTTAGTGTTAGTAAGATTCACTAATTTTGCCATAACTTAACTCAGTGGCACAACAGCCCATGAGGGCCAAGGCCTACTGTGCCCAACTAAGCATACGTGACATTGAGCCCTGAGGTGCATGAGCAGATGTTCCGGTCAGGTGGTCAATCTGACGCGAAACCTCCAGTGTTAAATTCCAAAGCAAGCTTGGTACTCATTTTTCGACCCACTGAAGGGATAAAAGGCTGAGTCAACCTTGCCCAGGACGGGGTTTGAACCTCGGACCTGTGGTATGGAAGCGCGATGCACTAACCACTCAGCCACTGGGCTTCAATTTTTCCATAAAACTCTTAAAATGACATACGTTTCTAGGATTTGTAATATTAACAAATTTTACATAAATAAATATTTATTCCTGTGCTTTGTACTTTAAAAAACATTTTGTTTAAAAAATAGTATCTTAAAAAGACTTTTGATTAATAAATAATTCTTCAGTAACTCATACTATAACAGCACATGACGCGTAACAGTTCGTAGTTTTAAAATATTGAAAAGGAGGACAACACTTTTCGAGGAAGGACAGAAACTATAAAAGAAGGACTGTCCTCCTTAAAGGAGGACAATAGGTCCCCTTAATCATATAGGACATATAAAATAACAAGTATTTCAAACTATTAAAGCACACCTTGTTTGAAAGACCAATTTATTTAATAATAATTAAAGCATTTTATATCATGTGAGAAAATTTGGACTGTAAATAAAAAATAAAAAATAAAGTGAAATACTTATCACATTTCATTACAAAAAATAAAGAAAGAATTTCTTCCACTTTAAAATACATACTGTAATGAAAAACATGAACTATTTCTAATTTATTTTGAAGAAAAAAATTGAAAATTTTTTAATAAGAGATAATTGTAATCAATT
Source organism: Trichonephila inaurata madagascariensis (assembly GCA_019973955.1). Classification (NCBI taxonomy): domain Eukaryota; kingdom Metazoa; phylum Arthropoda; class Arachnida; order Araneae; family Nephilidae; genus Trichonephila; species Trichonephila inaurata. Next base: position 630,949 of record BMAV01019505.1, read on the forward strand.
TTAAGAGGTATTTATATTAAACAGCAGAATTATTATAATAAATGCACAAAAAATTTAGAATATAAGTTATAAATAAACCCAAATGCATTCAGGATTCCGATACAAGTTATGCAAAATGGTCACTTACTATAGTTAAAAAATCCCTGAAAAATGGGGAACATGTATTCTTTTTTGAAGTCTCACGCTAGAAAAAAAAGACGGCTTTGTATAAAACTGAAAACAAATGAAAATGCTCAACGTTTATTTTTATACGCATATTTTTAAGCGATAAAAATGTATTCGTTGAATGATAAACGGTGATTTCTGCGGATGACACATAATGCTTACAATTATCCACGTAAGAATTATTCACGATTTCATCTATCGATTTTATAGAGAACATTTAATTTTCTCCTCCCTCCAACGTGGCGTGGAGAAATTTTTCGCGGAGTCATTCTGCGTAATTTTTAATCCGGTAAAGATTATTTTATATGAAATTTGCATAAAGATGTCATACTTAAAAACCATTACTCAAAAAAGGCACTTCAGAATCATTCATTAATAATTTTATATATATATATATATATATATAACTATTAAAACAATTTGCCCTTTGAAAAAAATCTCCATTTAATACAAATCCGGGTTCATTCAATTCCTACTATTAACTCACGGTCTCTATATATTTATTTATTTATTTGTGCATTTATTTATTTATCTTGGTGGAATTTTCAATCGTTAATAAAATAATAATAAATAATAATTATAATTAATAAAAATTGATTAAATCTAATTATTTAATGAATTACAAATACAGCCGCGTTAACAACTAAGAGTAAGAGACCCTTTTGGCGACTTGTGTCAAAACTTGAAAATGTTTTTTTTTTCTTACGTTTTAAAGCATTCAGTTGAACAGAAATTTTATAGACACGATTGTTTTGGATGACAATACGATACTTTAATGACCAATTAATAAAAATTAATGACCACTTAATGTTGTGATTCTGTCCTATGTATGTACATATTTATATTAATTGTAACTATTTAATAAAAAGTAGCTAAAATAAAAAAGTTTTGTTGATCTAAAGTAGGAATTGACTTAAAAAAATTTTTTATATATATTACTTGTTTTTTTAATACATTAATCATAATTACGAACCAATTTTACAGTCTTGAATTATTACGTAATTAGAATTGATCATATATTTTTTAAAAAAATTTCTCCATATTCAAATTAGTAAGACATAAAAAGTATAAACATACTTTAATTAGGAACTGGAGAATATTTCCCTCCCCTCCAGTCCCATGGCAAAATTGTGGAGGTGGAGATAGGTGGTGTCGCCATCTATCGTCCCTTCGGGGAATTTCACCGAGCGAATTCGTACTGTCACTTGTATGGTGCTCAAGGCCTAGGCCAACGACAGGCGTATTTCTAGCCCCTTGCCACGATGAATTTCGTGGGCCTCGTTGTGACTACGTCAGACAGGTGGCATTAACCACAACAACACAACACATACTTTAAGTAAACTTATCATTTCTAACTAATTTTAAAGAGGAGAAAATTATCCTATACAAAGTATATATTTACATTTAATTTTTAGTTTACTATTATATTTAGTTTACTATATTTTTAAAACAATGAATTTTCGATTCATTACTCGCTGAATTTCTTTTTCTTCGCACGGGTTAACTTTTAAAAAATAAAGAATATATATTATTCTTGATACAATAGCTGAATTGTAAGGAGAGCAAAATCCGGTACAAAACAATGCACAGAAAAATGTAAAATAATCTTTCAATGAGTGCACATAACGCCACTTAAGCTCTTGCAACGCCCCTTGGGGGTTAATTCAGGTAAAAACGGAAATCTTTATGGATGGGGGATTGAGGCAGGGGCGTAGCTGGGGCCCCAAGCTACAGAGGCCCCAACTGCAGTCCGCTAAAAGGGCCCCGAAGGACTTTTGATACAGAGCCTACTCAGAACTGGCTTCGCCAGTGGATAGAGGTCTGTCTCTGCCACACTACATAATACCGTGACTTGTTTATGAATTTTTACAGCACGCACATAGTACCTACACTTTCTTCTATTACATACAGTGAAATACGTTTAACGCGAAAACACTTAAGACGAAATATCGGTTGATACGAAACAATACAACGGTCCCGACAAACTACTATGTAATGTCATGCATATTTTTACTCTTAACAAGAAACAAAAATCGCTTAACGCGAAAATATTTCCCTTACGGAGAAGGAGGATATTGAAACTGAATCGACACTTAATGAAATGTTTGAGAAAATTTCGGTATTATTGGACTGTTTTACTATATCATTGGAAGAATTCATTGCAGTAGATGATGATCGGCGTACAGCCTCAATTATGGCATACAAAGACATTTTGGAGTTAGTTCAAAGTTCAAAAAAATATCACTGATGCAGATTCCGACGACGAAAGTGAAATAAAAACTGCAGCTCCCGTTTCCATGTCATTTGAAATGAGGAACATCATGAAAAGTATGCGCAATTATGTAGACACACATTCCAATGGTGAAATGAATAACAAAACGGACAACGTCGAACAATTTGTCGACTGTTTGATGCTAAAAAAAGACTATACGAAAGAAAAATATCAGATTATTTTCCAAAAACTCAATAAATGTTTTGTTTTTCAAAAAACTTGAAAATTTTGTATTAAATTTCATTGAGTTTTTGTTCCATTTATTTTTATAAAATACATGCAAACATACATATTTATGTAAATAAAATGTACTCTTATAAACTTAATTTTGTTCAATATATGTTTGTTTTTTTTTCAATATCCTTTAACACAAAATTCATTTAACACGAAAAAATATTTCAGTCCCTTCAATTTTCGTATTAAACGATTTTCACAGTATAATGATATTGAACATTATTTTTACTGACCAAATTTTTACTCTATGATAAGATTTAAAGCACATTGTATAATACTTTATACTTATATATATATATATTAAATTATATAAACTCCAATGCAATTACTACTAACAAAGTAATCACAACGTCAGTTAACTTCGTTACACGCTAGAGAAGTTCCATCCCATCAGTATCAATTTAATCAACTTCAAGAAATCAACAACCCATTAAATGTAGCCCGTCGCGTGGAAGATAAAACAAAATGTTTTCAACCGTAACTATGACAAACAGATATCCTGATAAAACAATAAAGTTACGATTACATTCCAAGTGGTAAAGACATTCGTGTTTTGTCATAAATTATTTCGAAAAAAACTTATTAAGGTATCTGACTACGTTCGGAACCGTGATTTTGAAAAAGCGCATAAACGGATAATTTTCATGATATTTAGTGTCACTTAGATTAGAATACATGTATAAAAATGTTTTAAGGCCATTGACAAAAAAAAAATTATTTAAATACAATATTTCGGCAAAAATTAACTTAGAATAATTTTTTTTCCAAATGTTCTCCTTTTGTGAAAAATGCTTCTATTATAATATTTTGCCTGTACATAAATCAGACCTCTGTCCAGAGGCTCAACTAGAATTTTTGATATATATAGCTTAGAAGTGGATTTATCCATGTTTTATACGACAACAGAGGGGAGAAATTTTAAGAAAAAAAAAAACGTCCGATAGTTATTTCAATGGGTTGTAACTCTGAAAATAATGTGAATGTTTCAAAAATTCTAGTTGAGCCTCTGTACAGAGGTCTGAGCTACAGACGGGCAAAATATTATTATAATAGAAGCATTTTTCACAAAAGGAGAATATTTTGAAAAAAGGTTATTCTAAGTTAATTTTTGCCGAAATATTGTACTTAAATAATTTTTTATTGTAATACTATTGTCAAAACAATTTTATATACATTTTCTAATCTGACACTAAATATCATAAATATTATCCATTTATACGCTTTTGTAAAATCACGGTTCCTAACGTAGATACCTTAACTTAAACTATATGATTGTCGAAAGTTCACTCGAATGCCGTTTAAAGTTATCAAAAATTTAGGTTATTTCTGCGTTTTGAAAAACAAACATTTCGTTTAAAAAAATCTAAATTTATTTTAGAAAAATTATAAAAATAATAGAGTGTTTTTGTTTTTTTTTTTTTTATTTATTTTTGCACGAAAGTCAAGTAGATGTGATTAATATTCCTTAAGATCTCATGATACGAGGGTCACTCTGAAATTTTTGAGCTACTACTAGGTTTTTAAAGTTATACTTACAAAATTTTAGGAGTGTTCAAAGTAGTCTCCTCTAGTATCAATGCACTTTTGTAGACGAATTTTCCACAGATTAAAGGCCTCAAACCATTCCTTTCTTGGAATTTGTGAAAAAAAGCATTTATAGCCACATTAATCTCTTCTTCTGAATGAAAATTCATATGTAATTCTTCATTAACAATTTTGTATATCGCTGCGGATCCAAAGTTAAGTTCCTTCTGTATCATTTGGTAGAGGTACAGCGATTGTCATCCATTAACATTTTTCGTATGGCAGACACATTATCCGGGATGACTGCCGACTGTGGCCTTTCTGTGTATTCTACATCCTGAAGAGAATTGTGACCACTGCAAAAGTCTTTAAAACATCTGAATACAGTAGCACGACATGGAGATTCATCGTCAAATGCTAAATGCAACCGTTGTACGCATTCCTCTTGATTTAATTCAGCTTTAAAATCAGAGAAAATCACAACACGATAATGTTCTCGCGTCAACTCTATTTTCTCTATTGTTTAAAATTTATTCTACGCTAAACAACTTGAAGTCAATAAAAAGTTGTCTGCTGTGTTAAAATACTTGGTATTACTTCAAATAGCCGTCGAGCCGCAAGTCCTCTCGTGAGGTTGGTGGAATGGGAAGAGAGGTGGTAGGCCCCTGACCACCCCCAGGGTGTTCTCCTTCAAAATTGGGAAGAAACCGAGCTAAATCGTTCTGTCACCAGTATGGTGCTCAAAGCCACGGCTAATGACAGGCGTCACTAAACCCTTTGCCATGATGAATTTCGTGGACCTTGATTCGGCCTTTTGCCGATCAGGTGACATTAGTAACAACAACTGGCTGAATCGTGAATGAGACGAGGTCTCCATTGTGGTGGAGGCCCTGGGCCAGGGCCCATGCCTTAAGAAGTCCCTGCATAAATGGTAACCTTAACAAATAAATGGATGTATCTCACAAATCGATTGGACCGAGTGCCCCCTTTCGGCTAAATGTGTAATGATGGTGCACGGTGGTAGGCTTAGACACGGACATGACATTATAATGTTGCCAGTTGGCATTTAATTCGAAATTCCCAGTTTTTAGGAGAATATTTCCAGGAACAACATTTAACGATTAAAATTATTCATATTATGAACTTTTTAAAGCAAAGTTGAAAATGAGATAAGGCTCCTCCGAGGGGCTGGGCCCGAGGCCAGTTGCCCGATACCTTAAAACGTACCCGTATCTTTCAAAAGTTATAGAAAGCTTAACGAATGCTTTCTCGGAAGCTTTTTTTCAATTCCTACTATTAGCTCACACTCTCTATATATTTATTTATTTATCTTGGTGGAATTTTCAATCGTTAATAAAATACATTTTAAAGCACTCCATTGAGCTGAAATTTTATATACATGATTATTTAGGATGACAATACAGTAATTTAATTATAATTAATAAAAATTAATCAATTAAAACTAATTATTCAAAGAATTACAAATACAGCCACGTTGGCATCATTTTTGGCGAGTTAGCGACCCTTTTGTCGACTTGTGTCAAAACTTGAAAAGTTTTCTTTCTCACGTTTTAAAGCATTCAGTTGAAATGAAATTTTATATACACGATTGTTTTGGATGACAATACGATACTTAAATGATAATTAATAAAAATTAATTACCACTTAATGTTGTGATTCTGTCCTATGTATATGCATATTTATATTAATTGTAACTATTTAATAAAAAGTAGCTAAAATAAAAATTTTCTTTGTTGATCTAAGTAGGAATTGACTTTTTTTACATTACTTGTTCTTGCTATCATTATAAATCGCGAAACACAACTATACCATACAGCAGCGAACTCTATGTTCCAAAATACCATACCATATTTTCTAAGGAGTGTATATCGCAAAATTAAGAAAAAAAATTGGATAATCCAGTAAAAACGTAATGGGCCTTGAATTGCCATGAGCCTTACGGTAAAGTGTTCCTGAAATTTTAAACAGCATATTACTGGATAAAATATCGTTTAACTTACTTTGACTGTTGTACAAAACATTAAAATGTATTTCCATGGGTTTTTATTCCTTTCAAAACAGTTTCTTTGTTTGTTTTTTTTTCAACATCCACATCACACCAATGTGGAATTTCACAGTAGTAACATGCATTAGCTCCTCAAGAAGGTGGATCTTTAGAGGTAACAGGACTTAAATCCTGAAGTCTACAAAAACAATGTTCCCCCCGTTCATGTTCACAATGTTCGATATCGACCGTAATCACTGTTATGGTCGATATACGTAGCCAGAATATATTCTGTTATGAGCCTAATTTCGCATTATGTACGAAGAGTCAAATTTATCTCAAAAATAAAACCATAGTAAAATTGTAATTTAAAAACTAAAAAAAAATTTACAAGCAAAAACCTACCTTCCCTTTCTCTGTGTTCACCGTGTTCAACGATGTTGCCACTTTGGGTGTACTTATAGCCTCTCAGATGTAACCGCAATCTATTGATGCCGACAAAAATGGCGTTGTTGCTGGCACATTGGAAATAGCGTTTACCTTTGATGCTTCCATCACAAACGCCATGCTCTGGATGGACCTAGAAAAAACAGTGATTTGGTTAGGTGTGAAATGAACTATAAAATAAAGATAGAAGAAACTCAAGCAGATACAGGGATGTGTTTTGGGGGGAAAAAGAAAGAAAAAAAACCCTTTAAAACTGCTGCTTTTAAGAATGAAACTTCGTTATTGTGATGAGAGCAACATGTTTTATTACGTTACTCATTTTTATCAGATTTGATTTTTTTTTTTCGTATAAAATATATTTTATACTTCGTAAAGTGAGCATATAAGTGAGCTTTACATGTTAAAGAAGAAAAAAATTGCTTATTTATGGAACGTTTTAAATTTTGAAAAGGCAATATTATATAAATAGATGTATCAATTATAACATTGACAATTTTCATGAAAACTGACACATTTTTCTGTCAGAAAATGTGTTCATCTTTTAGCTTAGGCTCTTTTAGATTGGGCGAAAACACAACCTAACACTGTAGAATACTTACTGATATTTAAATACCCAAAACATGCTAGATTATATATATATATATATTCACATATTAACAAAATACTATATTGAGTGTTTATTAACGCACTATAAAGCAACACGACGGCTACTAACGACGGATCTCACAATTTTGAGCTATGATCAAGTGACGAGGACGACACCTTAGCTTGGATCACTCCCCTCTCTAAACTACCCCCGTTGCGCCAACGGGAGGACTTTGAATCTCGATAGATTTAACGTGCATTAACCCCTCTACACGGCGGGTCTTCGTTGGCATTGCGAATCAAACTCATGACACACTGGCCGCAAGTCCGTGACCCCTAGGCTACCGTGGCCTTCATAAAATGCTACAAAAAACGAAAAATTCATAGCAAAATATTTTATAGTCGTGCAATGTACTCAAGCATCGTTTAGTTTCCGATTAATTAAATTAATATTTAAATTATATCAATTATTGTGAAGGTAAGTGATCTTTATTGATTTAAAAAATTTTAAAAAAATTATTTTACGAATGATGTTATGCTTTTGCAAAGTTAAAAGGTTGACAAATTTTTAAAATTCATTTTAAATGTTATCTTATAAAAGTGAAGGAGTGGGAATTTATCTAGACACTTGAGATGATGAAATACAAAAATGTCTATTTCACTAAAAAAAATTTCAATTTCCGATTTTGTCTGAAAAAGGACAGTTCAAATTAATTTAACCTAAATAAGATTTAAAAAATAAGCAAAAAATTTCTTTCCAAAAATGGTTTAAAAATTTAAAAAAAAATGATTTCACAATCATAGAATTTGGATACCATTTTATCATTTATTTAAAAACTTATTAAAAGTAAAAAAGATAACAAAGTGTCGATACATCGATGGCTTAAAAGTTGGGGAATAGAAAATGAGATTTAGAGGTGCTAAAAATAATTCACGTAAAACGTGAACATTGAACTTTGAAAGTTTTAACGATTTGGTGAAATGGTGAAAATTAAATTTATCGCAATGAAAAATTGCCTGAACAGAAGATTATACCTGGGATATATATATATATACAGTGAAAATTTGCCAAGAATAGGGAATCTGTAAGTAATTTCCTCATTCGATTAAAAAGAAACAAATAAGAACATGGCATTTTGGAATGTAGCCAATTTTTTTTAACTATGCACGCTGTCTATTGATATTATGGCTGGCGTTTCTGACTCATGTCCAAGAACTTTTTTTGTTTCGTAAAATTTTTCACTGAAAAAATACTAAACGGTAATGTAATACTTGTATGTTTACTTTTTTTATTATCCATTGCATAAATGTTTCCAATATGACATAACAGTCTAGAGTTTTTTTTTTCGTGTTTATTTTTCTTAAGCAGGATAAAAGAAGCCAAAATGTATCCAAACATTCACAAGTACTGAACCTGATTACTAATTACATATCTGGAAGCCTGTCTAAATTTCATTCGCATTTTGCAAAAGACTTAAGTGCTAAGTCAAGAGATTTTAGGTCATATAAGCCAGTGCTGCCAAACCTTTCTATAGCCACGGACCGGTCAACGTTTGATAATTTTACCGCGGTTCGCAGAGGGGCACGTTGCTGTTGATATTTTAGATTGTTTTGATTGAATCATTTTAATTTAGTTATATTTATAAATATTCTTCCAGAATAAAATACAGTTACACTAAAACAGGAATAAAGTGATTTAACATGGAATAGAAAGTGATTTCATAAAAATCGCACAAAAACTTGTAAATGAGTGAATATTAACGTCGCACTATTTCCAGCGACTCGAGGGCTTTCGGCGACGGACCACGTCATTTTGAACCATGGTCAAGTGACGAGAACGAAAACCGAGCTGGCAAACCCCTCTAAACTTTCACACCAGACCAACGGGAGGACGTTTGAGTTCTCGACAGATTTAAAAGTGCATCTCCCTTCCCCAACACGATGGGTCTACAGGTATAACCATAAATAATATATTTAATATAAAAAATAAAAATATCAAAATAAATAAATAAATAATTTAATTTTTTGGTCTTAATTGAAATTTGGACCGTAATTACCGCTTCTATTTGCAACAAAAGAAAATGGAAGAAAAAACAATTCTTTCAAAAGGCATTTCTTAAAAAATATTATGTTGGCAAAAAAGGTTTATTATTACTTGTTACTACAAACCCAAGTAAAAATAAAAACAAACTCCTTTCCGGGGCCCTTTCTTCAAAAAAATCCCTGCCTTTTGGTGGGCACGGTTTATTGAAAAGAATCCCCGGGTTTAAAAAAACTCCTTGGTTTACTAATAAAATATTAAAAATTATCCCATTTCTTTTTATCGCCGGGAACTTGTTTAATAAAAGGGAAAAACTTTAAAACATGAAATTTAAAACATACAAAGGAGCCCACAAAATAAGGAAGTAAGATACGTAAAATGAAATAGCAAATTCACATTCAATAATATTTCAGAAAATATATCAAATTTTTTGAAACAAATAAAATATAACGATTTGAAATAATAAAATATAACATATATTTGAAACAAAAAATAACTTTAAAAAAATTTGATTTTAATTCCGCCCCGGGCAGGGGTCCTGTGTGTCCCCTGCTGTACCAGTCAGCGGCCCAGGGGTTAGGGACCACTGATAAAAACCCGTGGTCCCCGAAAGTGCCGGTTCATCAATTGGGCGCTTAGAGCTGGCGCCCAGATGTATAGGCTGGACTTAACCACATTTTCTTGTTATAAATTTCGATCTGTCAGTACTACGGGGGCCTGTAGATCTTCTGCGTTCAGGGCCAGAAATGAGCTTGTCGTCCTCGTCACTTGACCGTGGTTCAAAATGACGAGGTCCGTGGCCAAAAAGCCCTCGTGTAGCAGAACAGTGTGACGTTAATATTCACTCACTTACTCACTGATTTCAAAAAGAAAAATTGTAATAAAGTGTGATAGGGTACATTTGCCTCATTAAATTAATTCTAAAATTAAATGTGCTTGCATCTATAGATATGAAATTAGCACAATAATTAAGTGGAATAAAGATGCAAAGCTAACTAAAGAATGCAATCGTTTTAAAAAGGTGCGGTCCACACACCATGGGGCCAAAATGGGTCCACAATGGGGGCCCTCCCAAGCAAAAAAATAGCCCACCCCTGAGACAAAATAATCTGCTACCTATTTCAAATTTTGTCTTATTAAACCTATTTTAGAGTGAGTGAGTGAATATTAACGTCGCACTGTTTAGCTACTCGAGGGGTTTGGGCGAGGAACCTTGTAGTTTTGAACCACGGTCAAGTGACGAGGACAACGCCTGAGCTGGCACCCCCTCCTTCCTAACTACCATACCACACCAACGGAAGGACATTTGAGCTCTCGACAGATTGAATGTGCATCGCTCCCCTACACGGCGGGTCTTCAGCGGTACTAGGCTCGAACTCATGACACGCCGGTCACGAGTTCGTTACGCACTTGTGGCCTACGAAGCTGGCCTGAAGCACTTTATCAGCTTCTGCGTCATACAAACGGGTATAGGATAAGATTTATATCTTTCAAATGCACATAATGCCAATAATTGTCAAACTTTCATTTTAATGTATTCAGTAGAGCACACAGGAATTTTCAAAGGGGTCGGGTTCGAAAGTTCTCCTTTCTTTTATTATGCTTCTTTTGATTTTGTCAATTTTCGGGCACAAAACACAGTAAAAAACTAATTATTGAATAAATAATTAGCATTAATTAATAAAATTAATCATTAATAGCAAATAATTAAATTTTACGTACTATATACTTAGAATTTTTAATCCAATCGAAAAAATCAAAGGGCTTTGGGGAGGGTCCGGACCTGGCACCTTGTGTGCGCCACTGAATGTATTCCATATTCTTGTAGTAATCACCAACCGTGGCCTGATTCGGACATCGAATTCAATCCATTTTATAGGTCTGGGAAATATAACACAATCTCGTCAAACGACGCGAGTACGTTTCAAAAAGGATGAAATAATTATTTTACTTTTCAAATGTTTATTTGAGAAAGAGAAACTATATAAACAATATAGCCCCCGTTGCATTTTTACTATCATTTCGAACTGAAAAGTGCGCGTGCGTGCGGATATCTTTAAGGAATTTATTTTTATTATTAAATTCTGTCATTGGAATAACTACTTTATAGCGAGAATCGTATTGATAATCAAATCATTTTTTAGAATACAAAAAAAAAAGAGACATTCACAAAACTGAACGACAAAAATTATCGGTAGAAAAGTAGATTTTGCGAATAATAACCTCTCAAAGCACCAGTCAAGGTTTTGCATTCAAAACAGAGAACCGTACTGATAATTATAAAAAGGGGCGTGGATTTCTTCATTCAACATACAACAAAAGAAAGAATAATTGCTGAAAAGACAACGAAAAGACACCACGCACTTAAAATGCCATTATACAGTGATTGATTCTGAAGGTCACACATAATAAATAAATTAACCTGAAAGACGGAAAACATATTATAATGTGCAACATTCAGAAAAGTAACAGTGAATGTCATAAAAGGTGAAAGTGAATTCTTAGAAAATTATTTTCGCCGCATGTGACGAACGACAATTTTGATCTCTTGTTATTTGGAATAATTAAATATGGTGTAAGTTTCTCCGATTTTGTCCTGTTCACAGAACTTTTCCTCGCCCCAACCCATCAAAAAAAAAAAAAAATCCCCCCTCCCTATGTGTCAATAAATGACGGTTAAAAGCAGCGGTCGCCAAACTTTTTGACCTCACGGACCAGTAAATTCATAATTTAAATCCCGCGGACCACTAATAGGATTTTTTAAGTGTTAAAAATATTTATAAATAAAATTGTGATCCAAGAACACATAATATGCTTACTTGCTGCAGTATCCAATTCATAGTTTATGAACATTATTTAAAAATGCAGCCATGTTTTCTTCCTGTTGGCATTTAGGATTTAATTACTTCTTTTTTCTGTGATCTCACATTTATATCAAAACTACTAAACTCTTCGTAGTAATTTAAAACTCTTTTTTCGGTTATTTAAAATGGATGATAGATAAATTTTAACTAACATAGCTTTTACTTTTTTAGAACAATTATCCGTAGATAACACAATTATATAAATAGATATATATTTTCATTTATGATTGAAAAAGAAAAACTGATGAAACAGACTTAAAAAAAATATTTCTAATTTAAAAAAAATACTCGAAATTTTAAAGGAGAAATATATGTGTTACCGTTACAGCGTGAAATCCGTTATTTCATAGAATAACTAGGTATTTCATGAAATAACTAGATTAGTCAGTTAAAGTATATAAAATTATTGAATTCTACGATTTAACAAGGTATTCTATAGAATAAAGATTACTTGGTCGTTAAAGTATGAAATACGACACTCGAAAATTCTTTGAACCGGTTCTAGCTGCTTTGGGAAGAATTTTTCCGACTAGTCGGAATAAAACAATTATACTCTAAATATCAGTTCAGTGTATGTCAGGGAGAATTAATTTCCATTGAAGTAGTTCCAAAAATTGCAACAGCTCAAAGTTACAGTACTGGACAAGGATTTAAAAAGCGCGCGTGTAAAAAAAAATGTGTAATACTAAACAGTGAGCTTGTTTCAAAGATAATAAGCAGTTCAATCCAATATGTCATCACAGCAATCCTTGCTCTAATAAATAATGAAAAATAAAATAAAATTTTAATTAATATTCACTTACATTTTTTTGTTATACAAAGTTTATACGCAATGTTTCTATGAAGCAACAGTTTTTCTTCCCAGCATGTATTTTTGTTGATATTTAAATATAATCCATTTTTGCAACAAATACTTTTTTCCTCTTTTCTGTTAACTCTAATCGATCAATCAATTTATTGAGGATTTATTTCCTTTCCAATACTTAACATCTTTGAAATTGTTTATTTTCCCCTTTAGCGGTCTATGCTTAGTTATTTCATGGAATACCTGTGGCCGCGGTAGCCGAGTGGTATAGGTATCGGACCATGGCTTGCCTTGTCACGAATTCGAGCCCAGTACCACTAAAGACCCGCCGTGTAGGGCAGCGATGCACATTAAATCTGTCGAGAGCTGAAACGTCCTCCCGTTGGTGTGGTGTGGTATTTAGGAGAGGGGGGTGCCAGCTCAGGTGTCGTCCACGTCACTTGACCATGGTTCAAAATTACGTGGTCCGTCGCCCAAAGCCCTCGTGTAGCTGAACAGTGCGACGTTAATAATCAATCAATCAATTCATGGAATACCTAGTTATTTCATAGAATAACTAAGTAAAGTATGAAATTGCTCATCTTTTATGTACTTTAACTCAGTGGTCCCCAACTCCCGGTCCGCACAAGGAATATTAAATTATTTTCCTTTTATATACTGGGGTGTATTTCTCTAGGGTTTTATAGTAATCATTTTACATACCATGTTACATCACTTAATATTAATTTCTTGGTGTAACTGTATTTTATTCTGAAGGCATGTTTAAATACAATTAAACTAAAATTATTAAATAAAAGCAATCTAAAATATAAGCAATCAACATCCCCCTCCTTCATTGGGCCGCAGTAAAATTATCAAACGTTGACCGGTCCGCGGCGATAGAAAGGTTGGAAAGCACTGCTTTAACTGACTTGTCTAGATATTTTATGAAATACCGAATTATTCAATAAAATAGCTGTACTATACACTTTAACGGCAACAAATACATTTGAAGAAAATGTTATAAAAAAGGCAGTGATTCTCAATTTACAAATATTTGTTTTTGTGAAGAATTGTTCGAAAACTATCACAATAAGAGGTTTAATCTCTTTAATTTCATAGTAAAATATCTCTTTTTACCGTCTTCATGATGAAAAATTTGTTAATTACACGAAGACGATATACAAAAACATTTCTTTTGTACTATATTAAATTATAGAACGAAACGAAAATGAACGAACGAAAATTACAAACAAAATTTCTCCGAAGTAATTAGCGTTTGTAAACAGGGTGTTTCCCGCATTTAAAAGCCTATTATATTTGAAACTATGTTTTATCAAGTGAGTTAAAAATAATTTTTCTCTCTTTGAAAAGATCCCGTTAAATGATTCACATGTAACAAAACATGCACAATAATAACTATTGTGTCAAAATTTTACTTTATATAAACATACTTTCTGACTGAAAATGTTTCAGAAATTTAACCTAACGGGATTTTCCACAATTTCGGGATTCTGGTTGAATTTTTAATTATTCTGAACATGTCGGAGAAAAAACCTTTGGTCCTGAAATACTCTGGAATATTTTTTGGAAACGTAGTTCGCTTATACTTTTTGCTTGGTTAGAATTTTTTTAATTCAGAATCATAGTAAGAATACAATTTTTATATTTATTAATGTTTTAGGTAACAGTGTATTGTCATAGTTCATTGCACATTGAAGATTAGACTGAATGTGATAAATTAGGGCTTGGGTTCAGAGAAGTGTAACGATTATTTAATAATTTAAGTTAGGTTACACCAAGACAACACATATCATTAACATAACTAATGGGTAAAGAACATTCAAGATTTTCTTGGTGATCAAGCTTTCTTCTCACCTGACCTCTACTGAAGGTATGCAGTGGGTAGAGGACGCTTCTGCTGCTTGGTACAGTCAGTTATAATTATTAAAACAAGAGCGATTACATTATTAAATTTTCTTATGCAAAACCCAAAAGAGTTTCTTAAAAGTTTTTTCTTTTATTAAAGTGAGTAAAAAAATTGTGTGATTGACTGAGTTATTAATCATTCTAATACTTACAAATAATTGACAGCATTCGTTTCTTATTAAATGTATCGATATTCTTCATTTGCAAGTGATAATAATTATCTTTTAAATATATATATATACATATAAGTATTTACAAAGTATACAGAAGAGCCAGAACATTATGGACACCTACTCAATAACGCATTACACCGCGTTTTGGCCTGCAAAACAGCTGTAATTCGTCTTGACATGGATGCCAAAAGCTCTTATTACATAACTGGAGACAGGATGTTCCAAATGTCTAAAGCACCAGTGTCGCAAAGTTGAAATATTCCGACATGGAGATGTCCAGTAGCGCACACAGGAAATTTTTCAAGGGGAGGGGGTCCGGGGTCAAAGGTTTACCATTCTTGTATCATGCTCCCTTTGATTTTGATGATTTTCGGGAACAAAACACAGTAAAAAGCTAATTATTGAATAAATAATTAGCATTAATTAATAAATAATTAGCATTAATAACAAATACTTAATTAAATTTTACGCACTATATACTTAGAATTATAATGAATCGGAAAAAAATCAAGGGTTTGGGGGGGGTCCGGACCCCCAGGACCCCCCCTTGTGTGCGCCACTGGAGATGTCTCATCTTCGAGCTACCTTTCTATGAAAGCCCAAATATTATCTATCGGATAAAGATTCGGCAAGTTAGCTGGCCAGGATACTGATTGGAATTCCTCACTATGCTTCTCGAATTTTTCTAACGCAATTCGAACCATGTAATA
>BMAV01019505.1:660561-672075 GCA_019973955.1 Trichonephila inaurata madagascariensis
ACAATGGGGTTAAGTCCACCACATTAGGCGAACAAAAACCACCCCCCTCCCCCAACTTTTTTTTTTTTTTAATTTACAGAAAAAAAAGTATATTTTTTAATCAAAATTTCCACAATTTATAGGACATTTTTAAGATACCAAACTTAATAAAATAACAAATTTTTTTTTAAAAAAATTGAGCATAAATATACTCACTTTCAGTTATTTTGGCATAATTTCGCGAAATTTTAATCCTGCGATGCAATTCTTTACCCGATGAAGTTAAAATTCCATTAAGCACCACCAGCTTCGACCGCCCACTCTTCACAGCGTCCATCATTTTTATGGAAACGAGAAAAAAACACACACTTTTGGAGCGCAAGCGTCGAAACCAATTGTCAGTGAGCGCGGCGGAATGACAAACTACTCGTCAACATTCATACGCGGAACAATCGGGAGTGAAGTTGACGTAACGTCTGAATGATTTTAATCACGAGCCGCTAATAATACTATTTTTATATCTCGCGTCCCGTCCAAGGACAAGCTGAATTGTTCGCAAAACTTTACGACCAACACATACCACACACGTGCTGTCAATCTGCACAAAAAAGAAAATCTATCGTTTCGATAGTCATAGGTAGGATTGAGAGACTGGTGAGGAGTCAAGTTAAATTCTTTCCTTTGAAGGAAATAATTTGTAATTATATTTATGGCGATTTAATCTGAAATGTTACATAAACGTTTGGATTTGATTTTTTTTATTGACATTGCATTTAGAGGGGTTACATAAGGGCTATTACATAAGAGGCTCTTAATTTTGAGCCTCTTACCTTTAACATGTGTGTATCAGGTAGGTCTTCAGTGGCGTTAGGATTCTAGCCCCTACGATCGACAAAGCCGGCAACTCAGCGTTACATAATTAGAACTAGATTCAAGTATTCGAAATCACGCAAAAATATAATAATATACAGATGGGGAATTTTTATTTATAAGATAATCTTAATAAAAATCTTAAATAAACTAATTATAAAAATATTGCGAAAATTCCACAGAAAAATGAAATAAAAAAAGCTAAAAGGAACTGCATTTTAATAGGAAATAGTACTAGTAGCAAATAGTTTCCCATTATTTTTAAATTAATATTATAAAAATGTGCTGCCTTTGTTAATAAACTTCAAATTAAAGGAAAAAATTAAGTACTTAGTGTTAGTAAGATTCACTAATTTTGCCATAACTTAACTCAGTGGCACAACAGCCCATGAGGGCCAAGGCCTACTGTGCCCAACTAAGCATACGTGACATTGAGCCCTGAGGTGCATGAGCAGATGTTCCGGTCAGGTGGTCAATCTGACGCGAAACCTCCAGTGTTAAATTCCAAAGCAAGCTTGGTACTCATTTTTCGACCCACTGAAGGGATAAAAGGCTGAGTCAACCTTGCCCAGGACGGGGTTTGAACCTCGGACCTGTGGTATGGAAGCGCGATGCACTAACCACTCAGCCACTGGGCTTCAATTTTTCCATAAAACTCTTAAAATGACATACGTTTCTAGGATTTGTAATATTAACAAATTTTACATAAATAAATATTTATTCCTGTGCTTTGTACTTTAAAAAACATTTTGTTTAAAAAATAGTATCTTAAAAAGACTTTTGATTAATAAATAATTCTTCAGTAACTCATACTATAACAGCACATGACGCGTAACAGTTCGTAGTTTTAAAATATTGAAAAGGAGGACAACACTTTTCGAGGAAGGACAGAAACTATAAAAGAAGGACTGTCCTCCTTAAAGGAGGACGATAGGTACCCTTAATAATATAGGACATACAAAATTACAAGTATTTCAAACTATTAAAGCACACCTTGTTTGAAAGACCAATTTATTTAATAATAATTAAAGCATTTTATATCATGTGAGAAAATTTGGGCTGTAAAGAAAAAATAAAAAAAATAAAGTGAAATACTCATCACATTTCATTACAAAAAATAAAGAAAGAATTTCTTCCACTTTAAAATACATACTGTAATGAAAAACATGAGCTATTTCTAATTTATTTTGAAGAAAAAAATTGAAAATTTTTTAATAAGAGATAATTGTAATCAATTTTAAGAGGTATTTATATTAAACAGCAGAATTATTATAATAAATGCACAAAAAATTTAGAATATAAGTTATAAATAAACCCAAATGCATTCAGGATTCCGATACAAGTTATGCAAAATGGTCACTTACTATAGTTAAAAAATCCCTGAAAAATGGGGTACATGTATTCTTTTTTGAAGTCTCACGCTAGAAAAAAAAGACGGCTTTGTATAAAACTGAAAACAAATGAAAATGCTCAACGTTTATTTTTATACGCATATTTTTAAGAGATAAAAATGTATTCGTTGAATGATAAACGGTGATTTCTGCGGATGACACATAATGCTCACAATTATCCACGTAAGAATTATTCACGATTTCATCTATCGATTTTAAAGAGAACAACATTTAATTTTCTCCTCCCTCCAACGTGGCGTGGAGAAATTTTTCGCGGAGTCATTCTGCGCAATTTTTAATCCGGTAAAGATTATTTTACATGAAATTTGCATAAAGATGTCATACTTAAAAACCATTACTCAAAAAAGGCACTTCAGAATCATTCATTAATAATTATATATATATATATATATAACTATTAAAAGCAATTTGCCCTTTGAAAAAAATCTCCATTTAATACAAATCCGGGTTCATTCAATTCCTACTATTAACTCACGGTCTCTATATATTTATTTATTTATTTGTGCATTTATTTATTTATCTTGGTGGAATTTTCAATCGTTAATAAAATAATAATAAATAATAATTATAATTAATAAAAATTGATTAAATCTAATTATTTAATGAATTACAAATACAGCCGCGTTAACGACTAAGAGTAAGAGACCCTTTTGGCGACTTGTGTCAAAACTTGAAAATGTTTTTTTTTTCTTACGTTTTAAAGCATTCAGTTGAACAGAAATTTTATAGACACGATTGTTTTGGATGACAATACGATACTTTAATGACCAATTAATAAAAATTAATGACCACTTAATGTTGTGATTCTGTCCTATGTACATATTTATATTAATTGTAACTATTTAATAAAAAGTAGCTAAAATAAAAAAAAAGTTTTGTTGTGATCTAAAGTAGGAATTGACTTAAAAAATTTTTATATATATATATTACTTGTTTTTTAATACATTAATCATAATTACGAACCAATTTTACAGTCTTGAATTATTACATAATTAGAATTGATCATATATTTTTTAAAAAAATTTATCCATATTCAGACAAATTAGTAAGACATAAAAAGTATAAACATACTTTAATTAGGAACTGGAGAATATTTCCCTCCCCTCCAGTCCCATGGCAAAATTGTGGAGGTGGAGATAGGTGGTGTCGCCATCTATCGTCCCTTCGGGGAATTTCACCGAGCGAATTCGTACTGTCACTTGTATGGTGCTCAAGGCCTAGGCCAACGACAGGCGTATTTCTAGCCCCTTGCCACGATGAATTTCGTGGGCCTCGTTGTGACTACGTCAGACAGGTGGCATTAACCACAACAACACAACACATACTTTAAGTAAACTTATCATTTCTAACTAATTTTAAAGAGGAGAAAATTATCCTATACAAAGTATATATTTACATTTAATTTTTAGTTTACTATTATATTTAGTTTACTATATTTTTAAAACAATGAATTTTCGATTCATTACTCGCTGAATTTCTTTTTCTTCGCACGGGTTAACTTTTAAAAAATAAAGAATATATATTATTCTTGATACAATAGCTGAATTGTAAGGAGAGCAAAATCCGGTACAAAACAATGCACAGAAAAATGTAAAATAATCTTTCAATGAGTGCACATAACGCCACTTAAGCTCTTGCAACGCCCCTTGGGGGTTAATTCAGGTAAAAACGGAAATCTTTATGGATGGGGGATTGAGGCAGGGGCGTAGCTGGGGCCCCAAGCTACAGAGGCCCCAACTGCAGTCCGCTAAAAGGGCCCCGAAGGACTTTTGATACAGAGCCTACTCAGAACTGGCTTCGCCAGTGGATAGAGGTCTGTCTCTGCCACACTACATAATACCGTGACTTGTTTATGAATTTTTACAGCACGCACATAGTACCTACACTTTCTTCTATTACATACAGTGAAATACGTTTAACGCGAAAACACTTAAGACGAAATATCGGTTGATACGAAACAATACAACGGTCCCGACAAACTACTATGTAATGTCATGCATATTTTTACTCTTAACAAGAAACAAAAATCGCTTAACGCGAAAATATTTCCCTTACGGAGAAGGAGGATATTGAAACTGAATCGACACTTAATGAAATGTTTGAGAAAATTTCGGTATTATTGGACTGTTTTACTATATCATTGGAAGAATTCATTGCAGTAGATGATGATCGGCGTACAGCCTCAATTATGGCATACAAAGACATTTTGGAGTTAGTTCAAAGTTCAAAAAAATATCACTGATGCAGATTCCGACGACGAAAGTGAAATAAAAACTGCAGCTCCCGTTTCCACGTCATTTGAAATGAGGAACATCATGAAAAGTATGCGCAATTATGTAGACACACATTCCAATGGTGAAATGAATAACAAAACGGACAACGTCGAACAATTTGTCGACTGTTTGATGCTAAAAAAAGACTATACAAAGAAAAAATCAGATTATTTTCCAAAAACTCAATAAATGTTTTGTTTTTCAAAAAACTTGAAAATTTTGTATTAAATTTCATTGAGTTTTTGTTCCATTTATTTTTATAAAATACATGCAAACATACATATTTATGTAAATAAAATGTACTCTTATAAACTTAATTTTGTTCAATATATGTTTGTTTTTTTTTCAATATCCTTTAACACAAAATTCATTTAACACGAAAAAATATTTCAGTCCCTTCAATTTTCGTATTAAACGATTTTCACAGTATAATGATATTGAACATTATTTTTACTGACCAAATTTTTACTCTATGATAAGATTTAAAGCACATTGTATAATACTTTATACTTATATATATATATATTAAATTATATAAACTCCAATGCAATTACTACTAACAAAGTAATCACAACGTCAGTTAACTTCGTTACACGCTAGAGAAGTTCCATCCCATCAGTATCAATTTAATCAACTTCAAGAAATCAACAACCCATTAAATGTAGCCCGTCGCGTGGAAGATAAAACAAAATGTTTTCAACCGTAACTATGACAAACAGATATCCTGATAAAACAATAAAGTTACGATTACATTCCAAGTGGTAAAGACATTCGTGTTTTGTCATAAATTATTTCGAAAAAAACTTATTAAGGTATCTGACTACGTTCGGAACCGTGATTTTGAAAAAGCGCATAAACGGATAATTTTCATGATATTTAGTGTCACTTAGATTAGAATACATGTATAAAAATGTTTTAAGGCCATTGACAAAAAAAAAATTATTTAAATACAATATTTCGGCAAAAATTAACTTAGAATAATTTTTTTTCCAAATGTTCTCCTTTTGTGAAAAATGCTTCTATTATAATATTTTGCCTGTACATAAATCAGACCTCTGTCCAGAGGCTCAACTAGAATTTTTGATATATATAGCTTAGAAGTGGATTTATCCATGTTTTATACGACAACAGAGGGGAGAAATTTTAAGAAAAAAAAAAACGTCCGATAGTTATTTCAATGGGTTGTAACTCTGAAAATAATGTGAATGTTTCAAAAATTCTAGTTGAGCCTCTGTACAGAGGTCTGAGCTACAGACGGGCAAAATATTATTATAATAGAAGCATTTTTCACAAAAGGAGAATATTTTGAAAAAAGGTTATTCTAAGTTAATTTTTGCCGAAATATTGTACTTAAATAATTTTTTATTGTAATACTATTGTCAAAACAATTTTATATACATTTTCTAATCTGACACTAAATATCATAAATATTATCCATTTATACGCTTTTGTAAAATCACGGTTCCTAACGTAGATACCTTAACTTAAACTATATGATTGTCGAAAGTTCACTCGAATGCCGTTTAAAGTTATCAAAAATTTAGGTTATTTCTGCGTTTTGAAAAACAAACATTTCGTTTAAAAAAATCTAAATTTATTTTAGAAAAATTATAAAAATAATAGAGTGTTTTTGTTTTTTTGTTATTTTTTTTTATTTATTTTTGCACGAAAGTCAAGTAGATGTGATTAATATTCCTTAAGATCTCATGATACGAGGGTCACTCTGAAATTTTTGAGCTACTACTAGGTTTTTAAAGTTATACTTACAAAATTTTAGGAGTGTTCAAAGTAGTCTCCTCTAGTATCAATGCACTTTTGTAGACGAATTTTCCACAGATTAAAGGCCTCAAACCATTCCTTTCTTGGAATTTGTGAAAAAAAGCATTTATAGCCACATTAATCTCTTCTTCTGAATGAAAATTCATATGTAATTCTTCATTAACAATTTTGTATATCGCTGCGGATCCAAAGTTAAGTTCCTTCTGTATCATTTGGTAGAGGTACAGCGATTGTCATCCATTAACATTTTTCGTATGGCAGACACATTATCCGGGATGACTGCCGACTGTGGCCTTTCTGTGTATTCTACATCCTGAAGAGAATTGTGACCACTGCAAAAGTCTTTAAAACATCTGAATACAGTAGCACGACATGGAGATTCATCGTCAAATGCTAAATGCAACCGTTGTACGCATTCCTCTTGATTTAATTCAGCTTTAAAATCAGAGAAAATCACAACACGATAATGTTCTCGCGTCAACTCTATTTTCTCTATTGTTTAAAATTTATTCTACGCTAAACAACTTGAAGTCAATAAAAAGTTGTCTGCTGTGTTAAAATACTTGGTATTACTTCAAATAGCCGTCGAGCCGCAAGTCCTCTCGTGAGGTTGGTGGAATGGGAAGAGAGGTGGTAGGCCCCTGACCACCCCCAGGGTGTTCTCCTTCAAAATTGGGATGAAACCGAGCTAAATCGTTCTGTCACCAGTATGGTGCTCAAAGCCACGGCTAATGACAGGCGTCACTAAACCCTTTGCCATGATGAATTTCGTGGACCTTGATTCGGCCTTTTGCCGATCAGGTGACATTAGTAACAACAACTGGCTGAATCGTGAATGAGACGAGGTCTCCATTGTGGTGGAGGCCCTGGGCCAGGGCCCATGCCTTAAGAAGTCCCTGCATAAATGGTAACCTTAACAAATAAATGGATGTATCTCACAAATCGATTGGACCGAGTGCCCCCTTTCGGCTAAATGTGTAATGATGGTGCACGGTGGTAGGCTTAGACACGGACATGACATTATAATGTTGCCAGTTGGCATTTAATTCGAAATTCCCAGTTTTTAGGAGAATATTTCCAGGAACAACATTTAACGATTAAAATTATTCATATTATGAACTTTTTAAAGCAAAGTTGAAAATGAGATAAGGCTCCTCCGAGGGGCTGGGCCCGAGGCCAGTTGCCCGATACCTTAAAACGTACCCGTATCTTTCAAAAGTTATAGAAAGCTTAACGAATGCTTTCTCGGAAGCTTTTTTTCAATTCCTACTATTAGATCACACTCTCTATATATTTATTTATTTATCTTGGTGGAATTTTCAATCGTTAATAAAATACATTTTAAAGCACTCCATTGAGCTGAAATTTTATATACATAATTATTTAGGATGACAATACAGTAATTTAATTATAATTAATAAAAATTAATCAATTAAAACTAATTATTCAAAGAATTACAAATACAGCCACGTTGGCATCATTTTTGGCGAGTTAGCGACCCTTTTGTCGACTTGTGTCAAAACTTGAAAAGTTTTCTTTCTCACGTTTTAAAGCATTCAGTTGAAATGAAATTTTATATACACGATTGTTTTGGATGACAATACGATACTTAAATGATAATTAATAAAAATTAATTACCACTTAATGTTGTGATTCTGTCCTATGTATATGCATATTTATATTAATTGTAACTATTTAATAAAAAGTAGCTAAAATAAAAATTTTCTTTGTTGATCTAAGTAGGAATTGACTTTTTTTACATTACTTGTTCTTGCTATCATTATAAATCGCGAAACACAACTATACCATACAGCAGCGAACTCTATGTTCCAAAATACCATACCATATTTTCTAAGGAGTGTATATCGCAAAATTAAGAAAAAAAATTGGATAATCCAGTAAAAACGTAATGGGCCTTGATTTGCCATGAGCCTTACGGTAAAGTATTCCTGAAATTTTAAACAGCATATTACTGGATAAAATATCGTTTAACTTACTTTGACTGTTGTACAAAACATTAAAATGTATTTCCCTGGGTTTTTTTTTTTTTTTTTATTCCTTTCAAAACAGTTTCTTTGTTTGTTTTTTTTTCAACATCCACATCACACCAATGTGGAATTTCACAGTAGTAACATGCATTAGCTCCTCAAGAAGGTGGATCTTTAGAGGTAACAGGACTTAAATCCTGAAGTCTACAAAAACAATGTTCCCCCCGTTCATGTTCACAATGTTCGATATCGACCGTAATCACTCGTTATGGTCGATATACGTAGCCAGAATATATTCTGTTATGAGCCTAATTTCGCATTATGTACGAAGAGTCAAATTTATCTCAAAAATAAAACCATAGTAAAATTGTAATTTAAAAACTAAAAAAAAATTTACAAGCAAAAACCTACCTTCCCTTTCTCTGTGTTCACCGTGTTCAACGATGTTGCCACTTTGGGTGTACTTATAGCCTCTCAGATGTAACCGCAATCTATTGATGCCGACAAAAATGGCGTTGTTGCTGGCACATTGGAAATAGCGTTTACCTTTGATGCTTCCATCACAAACGCCATGCTCTGGATGGACCTAGAAAAAACAGTGATTTGGTTAGGTGTGAAATGAACTATAAAATAAAGATAGAAGAAACTCAAGCAGATACAGGGATGTGTTTTGGGGGGAAAAAGAAAGAAAAAAAAAAACCCTTTAAAACTGCTGCTTTTAAGAATGAAACTTCGTTATTGTGATGAGAGCAACATGTTTTATTACGTTACTCATTTTTATCAGATTTGATTTTTTTTTTTCGTATAAAATATATTTTATACTTCGTAAAGTGAGCATATAAGTGAGCTTTACATGTTAAAGAAGAAAAAAATTGCTTATTTATGGAACGTTTTAAATTTTGAAAAGGCAATATTATATAAATAGATGTATCAATTATAACATTGACAATTTTCATGAAAACTGACACATTTTTCTGTCAGAAAATGTGTTCATCTTTTAGCTTAGGCTCTTTTAGATTGGGCGAAAACACAACCTAACACTGTAGAATACTTACTGATATTTAAATACCCAAAACATGCTAGATTATATATATATATATATTCACATATTAACAAAATACTATATTGAGTGTTTATTAACGCACTATAAAGCAACACGACGGCTACTAACGACGGATCTCACAATTTTGAGCTATGATCAAGTGACGAGGACGACACCTTAGCTTGGATCACTCCCCTCTCTAAACTACCCCCGTTGCGCCAACGGGAGGACTTTGAATCTCGATAGATTTAACGTGCATTAACCCCTCTACACGGCGGGTCTTCGTTGGCACTGCGAATCAAACTCATGACACACTGGCCGCAAGTCCGTGACCCCTAGGCTACCGTGGCCTTCATAAAATGCTACAAAAAACGAAAAATTCATAGCAAAATATTTTATAGTCGTGCAATGTACTCAAGCATCGTTTAGTTTCCGATTAATTAAATTAATATTTAAATTATATCAATTATTGTGAAGGTAAGTGATCTTTATTGATTTAAAAAATTTTAAAAAAAATTATTTTACGAATGATGTTATGCTTTTGCAAAGTTAAAAGGTTGACAAATTTTTAAAATTCATTTTAAATGTTATCTTATAAAAGTGAAGGAGTGGGAATTTATCTAGACACTTGAGATGATGAAATACAAAAATGTCTATTTCACTAAAAAAAATTTCAATTTCCGATTTTGTCTGAAAAAGGACAGTTCAAATTAATTTAACCTAAATAAGATTTAAAAAATAAGCAAAAAATTTCTTTCCAAAAATGGTTTAAAAATTTAAAAAAAAATGATTTCACAATCATAGAATTTGGATACCATTTTATCATTTATTTAAAAACTTATTAAAAGTAAAAAAGATAACAAAGTGTCGATACATCGATGGCTTAAAAGTTGGGGAATAGAAAATGAGATTTAGAGGTGCTAAAAATAATTCACGTAAAACGTGAACATTGAACTTTGAAAGTTTTAACGATTTGGTGAAATGGTGAAAATTAAATTTATCGCAATGAAAAATTGCCTGAACAGAAGATTATACCTGGGATATATATATATATACAGTGAAAATTTGCCAAGAATAGGGAATCTGTAAGTAATTTCCTCATTCGATTAAAAAGAAACAAATAAGAACATGGCATTTTGGAATGTAGCCAATTTTTTTTAACTATGCACGCTGTCTATTGATATTATGGCTGGCGTTTCTGACTCATGTCCAAGAACTTTTTTTGTTTCGTAAAATTTTTCACTGAAAAAATACTAAACGGTAATGTAATACTTGTATGTTTACTTTTTTTATTATCCATTGCATAAATGTTTCCAATATGACATAACAGTCTAGAGATTTTTTTTTTTTCGTGTTTATTTTTCTTAAGCAGGATAAAAGAAGCCAAAATGTATCCAAACATTCACAAGTACTGAACCTGATTACTAATTACATATCTGGAAGCCTGTCTAAATTTCATTCGCATTTTGCAAAAGACTTAAGTGCTAAGTCAAGAGATTTTAGGTCATATAAGCCAGTGCTGCCAAACCTTTCTATAGCCACGGACCGGTCAACGTTTGATAATTTTACCGCGGTTCGCAGAGGGGCACGTTGCTGTTGATATTTTAGATTGTTTTGATTGAATCATTTTAATTTAGTTATATTTATAAATATTCTTCCAGAATAAAATACAGTTACACTAAAACAGGAATAAAGTGATTTAACATGGAATAGAAAGTGATTTCAATAAAAAGTCGCACAAAAACTTGTAAATGAGTGAATATTAACGTCGCACTATCCAGCGACTCGAGGGCTTTCGGCGACGGACCACGTCATTTTGAACCATGGTCAAGTGACGAGAACGAAAACCGAGCTGGCAAACCCCTCTAAACTTTCACACCAGACCAACGGGAGGACGTTTGAGTTCTCGACAGATTTAAAGTGCATGCTGGTACCGCTGTAGACCCCAACACGATGGGTCTACAGCGGTACCAAGCTAGAACTCATGACACGCCGGCCACGAGTCCACTACTTTGACCACTAGGCTACCGCACAAAACTGAGAGAAATACTCCAAAATAAATAAAATAGAAATAATTTAATGTTCTTTGGGCGGCTCGGTACCATTTGATCTACGGACCTGTACACAGGGCCGGCTCTAGCAGTTTTGCCACCCCGGACAAAAATGGAAAA
>BMAV01019505.1:676310-711677 GCA_019973955.1 Trichonephila inaurata madagascariensis
CCCCCGCCCCCCCCCCCCCCTTGAAAAATCCCTGTGTGCGCTACTGGGTTGATGTATTGGAGCATTATACCAAAATGGTGGACTTTCAACCCTGGATCCCCCCCTTGAAAAATTTTTGTGTGCGCAACTGACTTATAGTATTTCTTAAAAACCAATTAGGTTTTCTTATCGTTAAGAGGGGGGATAATTATTCTCTTTATTATTATTATAATTCTTCTTATTTTTTTTAACTTTATCAATTCTACAAAGTTGAGATGCATTTCATAAATTATGTAAGCGACTTGAAGGACATTTTCTAATTTGTTCATTACAAAATTCTGTGTGCGTGTTCTCTACAGACAATTAAATAACTATTAACATAAAGTATTAGCTAATAAAGTGATTAAATAAAGCAATTTTAAACATGGCATAAAATTTTGATTTAAAAAAAAAGTTTAAAAATTTGATATTTATTAGCAACTAAAAAAAAAATCAAGATTCTCAAATTTCTCAGAAATATGTATCAAGTTAAAGCTTTTACTTTAACAGATAAAAGATAAAAATAGAAAATACAGTCGGACCTATATAACGAAGTCGCCAAATCCCGAAAAAAAGTTCGTAAAATGGAAAATTCGCTATATAGAGGTTCATCTTTCAATCTTCTTTATATAAACCACATAAAACAAATTTTAAATTCATAAACACTATATATTGAAAAAAGTAATTATTCACACCTTTTTGTAAATTAATATATATTTATTTTATATATCTTACCTATCAAAAAAAAGAAAGAAAACCTGCAAGGAAAATTTCTTGCCACCTTTAACCTATTCCTGAAGAATTAAATGTTTTTCTTTCTTTTTCGAGCTACAAGGAATGAAACAACCAGAACGATTGATCAACACTACAAATGAACGGAGACTAGTTCTAGTACACAAGACATCTCCACTGAGGGTGAAAGGGGATATCGAAGATGTTACAGCAAACTGTACAATTGGGATTTAAGGTTGCCCTTCTTGGATGAAATGCCCAGAATTTTGTTGCTTTGGGCGAGTTAGACATCTAATAAAACCAGTTCAAGATTTATGACCACCATAAAGTGTGTTAAAAGAGAGAAAAACTTGAAATGTCCAGAAATACTTTAAAAATAAGAAGACAAAAATATTTAATCACAAGAAAAAAGTTCGTTATATAGAAAATGCACTTCGCCATTGGGAGGTTATTTTACGAAGAAAATCGTGAAATGTTCTTGGTTTCAGGAAAAGTTCGCTATATAGAAAAATTTGCAATATAGAGGTTTGTAATATGGAGGTTTTACTGTAATTTGAAAAATTTATTTCAGAATTTAAGAAATAGATTTAAAGTATTTCATCTGAAATATACAAAATAAATAGATTTCATGTTCATGCCCAAGCCGTCAACACATCTTGAAATAAAGAACCTCACAGTTTACAAAAGAATTAGTAAAATAATATTTCTGGCATCAATTTTGAAAAAAAAATGAATGTTTTAAGTAGCTATATATATTTCAGAAAATTGTGTCCCCTCATATAATTTAAAAAATAAAAAAATGTTCAAAAATTACAAAAAATTCTTTTAACCATAAAAGATTTTTTTTTTTTTTTTTTTTTGTTTCTTTCTCATTAAGATTATTTACATAAGTTAGTAAAGTATAGCAAATATTATCAATTCCTTTTGTTGAATATTGTTTTGCATAAAACTAATAATTGAGTACTGTATCAGATCCAAAATAATTGAAGTTTAAAGACTCTGAGAAGATCCATATAATCTTTAAATTTTTTTTTTTAGCTTAAATTCAAAAAGTACTTAGGACATAAAAATTTCAAAATAAGAATAGACATTGAAGGTAAACATAAAATATTAGATACTTATAGTTACACCTTGTTAGGTTCAGACTATGATAATACTTAAATAATTATGGCAACAGATGGCTGAACTAATCTCATTATACCAGATTTTATCTTTCTTATTAGAAATGGCAAACTAAATTTTATCATTTTTTTGGAAATATATTTTACTTAAACTTTAGATCATTCTGAGAAATTTCTACCTAAGCTTTCGGTACAAAATGAATAGCAGTAAAAAAAAAATTCCAAGTAAATTCAGTCAACTCCTTTTTCTCCACATCATTCAATTAAAAAGACAAAATTTCAAAACTATTTTGATTAAATGTAAATATGAAATCATCTTTCTTATAATCAAAAATATTTCAGTAAAATTAATATCTGTAACATATTACATGATACTTTTATTCATTAATGTAAAAATACAAAATTAAACAATTAATAGTTTTAAAAATTATTTTAAAAATACAATACTTACCAATAATTCAATTCCAAAAACAATCCCCTTCCCAAGTTCTGGAACAACACCGCAGTACCGAACTATTCCTTCAACAGGATCCAAATCTGCTCCTAAATCTACATTAACATTGCTACCTTCAACAATCATCTCAGCTTCTTTAAGCCACTGCTCATCTGAAAGAACACGCAGACGATCTCTAACAGGAGAAACAGGAACTAAAACCTCAGCTTCAAAAGGAGACAATTCATGAACATCACTATTATTGCATAACATATAAACATTATCATGATCCAATGATTGTACACACATGGAAGGTGATCCAGGCTCAGATTTTATTTCTTGTAATATACTTCCAGGCACAAGCTGAACTTCTGTCTCTAAGGCTGATTTGTTGAACAAAGAGTTCGGACGATTGTCATCGGTAATTTTCTTGCCATAACATTCTTCTAACAACAGAAATTTGCGACGTTTTCCACGTTCTAAAGACATCTTTAGAAGATTTGACAGGAAATAGCTCTGAAAATGTATGAAAAGTATATTAGTACTCTAAAATGTTTTTATATTTCATATGCTTAATTAGAGTATCAATTTTCAACTTTTTCACTCATAAGCATTTTATCACTAAAATATGTTGTTCTTTCCATACTTTTTCTTGTTGCTTAAAATGTCACATAATAAATGTCTTTTATAATAACCAAATAATACAAATGCTTTGATGAATTATAACATTTCTAAGCTATAGTAAAATTAAGTTTCAAAATTACAAAGCACAGTGACTGAAATAATCATTAAACAATGCATTTGACTTTATTATTGCTTGAATATGATAACTGGATTTATTCAAGAAAAAATCTTTCATTCCAAATAAAAAAATCTCTTGGAATTTATCAATTTAGAGTAATTTTTATACAAAATTCTTTCAAAACTTAATAAAAATAAAAAAGAATTTTAAAAAAATTTATTTGCTCATTTTAATTTATAAATGTCAGTTTATTGATGACTCAAACTAATAATACATAGAATTAATGAATATTACTATGCTAATCAAAGATATAGAATAAATTATTTATGTAAATAAAATGTTACATGTAAGCAAAAAAAAAAAAAATGCATAAAAGAATTCTCATTAAAAATTTTAAATTTCACAAAAACATAAAGAAAACGGGGTACTTATGTATTATCACAACAATGACAACCTTCAAGATAACTCACCAAGTTGGCAATCCTGATTTCACATGTGTCGTATGTGCTGAATCGGCAACTATGTGCTTCATTTCATATAATGTCACCCCTACGGTTGCAATAATACGTAAGTACCAAAAATATATATTTTAAAAATATAAATAAAGACATACATAAAATTAAGTAAGACCAAGCACAACAAATCTATATAAGTTGTATATTACAATATACAGTACATTTTGGTAAACTCTGATAACCCATTATATAATTTAAAGTATACTAATCAACATATGGGATTGTCTTTTTTACTAAATTATTTATGCACTTGATTCTTATATAAAGCTAATAAACAAATCTATTAATTTGTGTATAAACAAAATAACGAAATCATGAATACAGTGTTCTTCAAAATCAGTTTACAATTTTCTTCCAAGTCAGTTATTTATTCTGAAAAAAAGGTTTGAAACTTCTTTTTATCTTTATTTCCTTCTCACTTAACAGCAAAAGGTAAAAACCCTCTCGATTACAGCATCATCACTTATCACATATACTTGATGAATTTTTATAACAAATGACAAATTATATGATCCGTACAGAACATATTCCTAATAAATTTCTAACAAAAAAACAAAAAAAAAATAGAATAATTTTTATTCAATTCTAATTATTACATAGTAGTATAATTATAATGTAAATAGAACAAATCCTTTATTCTTTGAAAAAAGTCCCACTCGTATTAAATTTAGAATGCTAATTTTAATTTACCATGTTGTAATTTAACATGACAAAATATACATAATAAAATAATATGATTTACCTCTTGGTAAAATTATTGGAAAAAAATATTTTGTGTCTTGGTCTAAATAACCAGCAAACAACATCATGTTTTGATGTTTTATTACAGTTAATTTCAATAAACATCTGGCACTTTTTAATTATAGCTCAAAATATATATATATAGTGGGTGGGTGTGAAAAAAGCACAAATTTCCATACATAGCAGAAATTTTTAATCAGGATCTCAATAAATTATAATTAATTCAAAGTTTTTTAGATCTTTATTTGAAAGAAATGTAAATATTTCGATATTTATCATGTGTATCAATTTGATATCAAATATCTTATAATTATAAAATATACAGGGAATTTATATAGAAATACCAACAATAATTTCGTATTATTATTATTATTATGAGTGCCACTGGTACTAAACAATTTTTTGAAATAAAACAAATTTCAGAAATACTGCTATAAATCATATGATTCTTGCTGAAACAAAAATAGAACTAAGACAAAGGTAATGAAAGAAAATAAAAAAATATGGAACAAAACAAATTATTCGAACTGTCAAAAAATAATTCAAGAGAAGAAGTTATTGGCAAAAAAGAACTGTATTTTAATCAATATAAAACATTTTTTAAACACACTTATAAAAAAAATCTTTTTTTTAAAAAAAAAAAATACTTCTCATTTTTTGAGAAATGAAATCAGAATAAAAGAAGTAAATTTTCTCATTGTATGCTGATATAAACAAGACATTCATATTAATAAATCTTAGAAGGTTTAAGGTCATATTACAATTTCATCATTGGATTTAAAAAGTGCGAAAGAAAAACTAGTTTGAAAATGATAAGCATTTTACCTTATAAGGAACTTCTATTCATTTTCTCTTTTATAGCAAATCGCATTAACTTCCTTACAATTTTGAAGAAAGGATTCTAATTTCAATTTATCCTGTCATTGAGATATTTTTTTTTAATTCGATCAATGTAAAATATTTTATTTCAGATGTATTTCATTTTCACATATTGTTGCACAATTTCCTCATTTGAATACTTAATAAACAATTACAATTAAAAACTTGAATTTCGGAAAACAAGTCAATTTACTGTGTTCACCCCATTTTGTTTAAGAGTTAGTTTTATCGAATTTGAAAATACATATGATCGAACCGAGACAGATTTGATACATTGTAACAGAAACAAAAAGAAATAAAGAAAAAGAGGATATGACGTAGAGGAATTTCAGATCAACTTTCAGGTGGCAATACAAATTAGATCATAACAATTTCGAATTTCTTCGGCGGCTCTCAAAATAAAATGAAACAAACCAATTGATGATTAAGGAATATAAATCATACAAGATCTCCATATCTTAAAAACTGTCTAAAGAATTCAGAGGAGTAATAATTACTCAACTAAACCAATCAATGAAAACTCGAGAAAATTGGAAATACATTTTCTCCTAGAAAAGAATTGGTGAAACGGTGGGAAAAATGAAATCTGAAAATTTATCCAAACTCTCATCGGATTACAATGCTTAACTGCAAAAAGGCTGATTTTTTTAAAAATTGGTGGTTAAGAAAAACTTGTTGAAATAAATTGAAACTCCACTGAAACTGATTAAATGAATGTTAAATAATATCGCATTTATAGAAGCAACACGATGGCTATTGACGGTGGTCTTTGTAGTTTAGAACCACGGACATATAACGAGAACGATACAGGAGACGATATATATATATATATATATCTCGTTTTTAAGACTTCCACTTCACACTAATGTAAGGCCTCGACAGAGTTGTGTGCTTTAACTTCTCTACGTTGGGTTTTCAGTAGTACCAGAGCTCGAACTCTTATCGAGCTTCACTGCCGACAATGAGTTCGTGACCATGAAATTTTTTTTCGAAAACCATTCTAACTACTTCATGCATATTGATATCCCTGTTAAGGGTTTAAAAGAAATTGGATTATGAAACTTTTAGTGAATTAACTAAATCAACATAGCTAATCAATTTCTGAAAGAAATATTAAGTAACTAGGGGGGTTGTTTGGGGGCCAAGAGTCTGCTTAATTAAGTGGAGAAAGGTCTAAGGAAATAATATTAAAATTTCATTAAATACCATTTTTAGTTCCAGACATATTAGAATAATTGTTGGTGTCCATATATCAAATTATTTTTAACAATTTTTTATTTCTTGATTCGTGATTTTTTTTTTCTAACTTTGACAGAGGAGGGAAGAAAGTATAATAATACTGTAGTTATGAAATTATGCGGCTTGGTGAATCATTGATTTTTTATTTGTTTTGGTTTCAAGGAGTAATTTCAATTCAAAGGGTCTGGAGCTTGTTCACTTTGGGGGAACCTTTAATGTTAATCAGGAAATTTCATTAATAATTTGCTAGTTAGTTTGCAAATCTTGTTGACCCATACTATAATGTCTGAATTCTAAATTCACAAATCATTAAAATGTACATTACAATCATCAACTACTGTTATGCTTGTCAAGGCTCTCAACGCCCTTTAATCTATTGATACAGGACTTGACTTATTTCATCGTCATAAATGTTTTCACAACGATTTTAGGAGGCAATCAAGAAATGTACTTGAAAGTTATACATTCTGTAGTAAGCAGTGGCTAAACTAGTGATGCAGAGCATTAAGACTGTTAAAAGTCAAAATCCACAAGAAACGGGGAGAAGTCTGAAATAATACACAAAAAGAAAGATGTGTTCTTTTTTATTATTATTTTTAATTTCTAAAGGAACTTGCTAGAAAAGGCGAAACATAGAGACAAATTATTAAGGCGTAGGTACACAGCAAGATGAAAATGACGATGAATTTCTATGATTTAAAGTACTTATAAAATCTGAACATATAAGACACATGTTCACTTTCCAAAATCCAAAGAGAAGGGATCACTGGCGTAGCTAGTTTTGTGTGGGCCCTGTATCAAAATTCTTTCGGGGCCCCTTTTCAGATATGAGAACCCTGTATTTGGACTAGTTATGTATCTTGGGGTCCCTGTAACTTGGGGGCCCCGTATCATTGATACGGTGGTAGCTACGTCCCTGGAATTTTTGTCACTCAGGATCACATACAACGTATTCAATATAATTATATCACTCATAGAAGTAAGCACAATGATTTGAAACTAATATTTTCTCCTGTAATATAGTGTATGAACCTAAAAGGAGCAGTAAAAACGAAAAGTCTGGTAAACATCCATTTATTTAGGAAGAGGGACTATTGAGGGTAGGAAGAAGGTTTTTTGACTGCATAACGAGTTTTCTCAAAAAGTTTTCTATTCTTCTACCATCTAATCCCAAATTCAGAGAAATAATTGTGGAAAATTATGATGAAAAGTACTTGTTTAAGGGACTTATATATTTCTCTATTAAATTATTTAAAAAAGTTTTTGCATTGTAAATTGAAGATGATTGTGTATAAAAATTATACATGAACATAAGTATGTAATTTGTTTTAGAGCTAATCCTAAGCCAGCGCAACAGCTGATGGGCAGTCAACGAAAAGACGTGTAATTCAAAATTCTCGCTTTAATGTTTATGGAATTGATTTTTAAGGGCTTTTTTATATTAAATATGAAAATTCGTGGAAAGGAATACATAATATGTATTTGTTTCCATATTTGTTTTGTGACCAAGGTTTACACATGGAAATGCGTATGAATTTAACTTCTGCTTTAATTATAGCTACATTAAAATTATTCATACCTCGAAGAGGAAAATATAGTAAGTTCTATATTCAGACAACGCTAAAAACTTTAAGGGAGCTAATGCACAGTTCATGTGTAATTTGATCAATCCAGCGTTTATTTTCTTGAACTAATTTTCGGGACCTCTGAAAGGTTTGCAAAAAGGTTAAGGTACTTTAACGTAAGGTAAAAGTTAATATTTAAGC
Organism: Trichonephila inaurata madagascariensis; assembly: GCA_019973955.1. NCBI lineage: Eukaryota > Metazoa > Arthropoda > Arachnida > Araneae > Nephilidae > Trichonephila > Trichonephila inaurata. Next base: position 684,497 of record BMAV01019505.1, read on the forward strand.
CCAGTGGCTGAGTGGTTAGTGCATCGCACTTCCATACCACACAGGTCCGAGATTCAAACCCCGGGCAGGGCAAGGTTGACTCAGACTAACCACCTTACCGGAACATTTGCTCATGCACCTCAGGGCCCATGGTCGCATATACTGAGTTGGGCACAATAGGCCTTGGCCATCATGTGCTTTTGCGCCATTGAGTTAAGTTAAAAGGTAAGGTTAAGGTTACTTTAAAAGAGTAGCAAAAAATGCAATTTTAACATATAATGAGTTTCTTACATTGACTGTATAAGTAAAGCGAAAGTTAAATCCAGACTATTGTGGTACTGCTGACATGGAGGACATAAATGTTTTGACACTGGCTCATTTTTGTCTTAAGGAGGAAAATCACATCTATATTTGAACCAGGCACACCACCGTTAATAAAAATGGGATTTCCTGCCGATGGAAAAAAAATAACGAAAATATTTTAGAGCTTTTAGCAAAGACAGTATTCGTTTTCTGAGTAACCTACAACAGAGATGGTGATGGAAATTTGACAAAGATTATATGGAAAAAGAATGGCTGGTCGGTTTAAAAGAAGATAATTTTCCACCATACCAATGATCATTGAACGTGAAAAATGTCTTATAATACTAAAAGAGCAACGACGGACCCTAATTTAATCATTTATTTTCCAAACTATATTGGAACTAGAAGAATTGGAGTGCAACTATATGCGTTCCCTTCATTCTATCTACGAACTAAAAACAAATTACGTTCTAACAAAGGTCTGGCTCAATTTCAAAAGAGGAAAGCGCCATCTGGCGACATTATACAGGAAGTAAACTAAAATTTGGGGACGTAAAAGAACAGAATAATCGATGATTACCCAAGAAATGATAAAAAATTGTATATATGAAAAAAAGCGTTCCTCAAGGTATTATAAGAAACTTATCACAACAATTTGTATTATTTCTTTGTAAAATTAATATTGTTATATTTGTAAGGTAACGTTTTTATGAATAATTTGCTATAATTATTTTTATGTATATGTTACTGACATCTTAAATGTATGCTTTACTTTTAAGTAAAATGAAAATTTTATGTCGTAATTTGTATTAAATGTTTTGCAGCATTACAAGGCTCGGGGACAAGCGATATGCGCAATTCTAATTTATACACGTGATTGCTGGTCCACAGAAGCAGTGAGAATAAAAATAAAGAGTTACAAATTGAGTCTATGTGTGTGTGAGTCAAGTACTTATGTCCACAGTTTATCATTTGTTAATTAATAGAACACTTAGTTATATTTTTAAAAATAACAAGGAAAATATGATATTTTTAATCTAATTCATGCTTTTACTGACGGTCAATTATTTCATGAAATATCTATATGTTCTATGAAACTGAATTATATGCTTTAAACACAATGCACGCGCAACCCATATGTCTAGAACCCAGTCGAACTACTAGTTTGAAAAGCCATCTGATGTGCTGCAATTTATAATAAGCACAAATTAGTATCAACATTCTCAAATACAGAAATATTATTGAGAATATATTGAATTTCACTTACATCAAATACATCAGGGGAAAGGTCTTTCACAGTATTCAAACGTGTAAGAAATTATTTACGAAATTCTCTATAAAGCCCCGTATAAAAATGCGATGGAAAATACCATGCTTTCCGTACTGTGGCAAGGCAGACCCTTTTCTCGATAAAGTGGTGGCGATGGTCAGTGCAGGTTGATCATTAGAACTGGTCAGTAGAAAATAAATAACAAAAATTTCCTCATATAGACTAACAGCAGCCATTTTTTTACAGGTTTTGACATTGTTCTATTATAAAAACTTCGAAATACTTTTAGTTTGCCGAATTTCTTACAATAGAACGAATGCATCGCGCGCGCGCGTCTCTCTCTCTCTCATTATAAGCTAGTACCTTTTTAAGGCAGCAGGAATGCAACATGCCAAGTACATGAAGATGCTCTAGATGCAAAATTAGGAAAGAACATTTCTTGTGGAAATTAGCTTAGGCATAAAAAAATGTAAATGAGAGAAACGGTGTATACACTAGTGCCAAAAATTAAAGTGTTACAAACATTAAAAGAGAGAGAGAGATGAGAGATTTTGACAAAAATGGGGTTTTTGCACATTGATATTTGGTATATTAATTCGTTATTTCTGTAAAGCACGAAACGATAAAAAAAATTACCCAGGAGTTTTATGTAGGCTGAGTGAGTGAGTGAATATTAACGTCGCACTGTTCAGCTACGCGAGGGCTTTTGGCGAAGGACCTCGTAATTCTGAACCATGGTCAAGTGACGAGGACGACACCTGAGCTGATAACCCCCTCACCACACCAACGAGAGGACGTTTGAGCTCTCGACAAATTTAATGTGCATGGCTTGCCTACACTGTAGTTTATGTAGGCTGACATGCAAATAAAAAGATTTGTCAAAATAGAATACGTCATAATTCTGTATTGCTCGTCTAATAAGAGGCGAGCCCAGCTAAACGAGCATCACAGCGTGCTCTCGTACTGTTAATAAGGTTTCGATCGACGATATTGCAGAAGTAATTCCCATTCTTGCAAAAGAGCCGCTTTAAACGCCTAAAGGGTTATCGGAGCGGGTTGTTGACTTCCTAGAGCACCTCACGTTTTCTATCGTATTAAGGTCTGAGAACCTCGCAGGCCACACCATACGGCGAATATCTTCTTCCAAATAATCGTTGACAAGTACAACTCTGAATAGTAGGCCGTTATCGTCCATAAAAGCGAATTGGTTGCCCACATTTTCTTGCAAAATTCGCACATAGGGGTCGCTGTCACTGTGTATCAGCAGAAAAGATATAGAGTGGTGAACGCGCTTCCAACAATATCCCTCCTCGTACAAGGAGGATGGTGCCCTCAAAATGATTGATTTCTATGGTGTTTACAGAATGATAGCGCGTTTCCCAGGATCTCTCTAGATGAAAACTCATCAAGAATAATTTTTTTATGCTGAATCGCGATTCATCACTGAAGAGGACATGGCACCAATCTTGCTCTATCCAAGAGCGATGTTCCAAAACAGACGAGTTCTCTTGTGAAACTTCATAAGGGGAAACACACCACTGGTTTCCGGGAGTAAAGGCCCCTCTTAACAAGCCTTCTGTATACGGTTTGTCTCAACAAATTTGTTCCAATAGCAGCAGCGAGGTCTTGAAACAACTGCCCAGCAATCATACCTCCATGGCATCGTGCAATTAATATACATTGCGATCCCCTGCAGATGTTCTGACTCTTAGGCGACGTCCAGTTCTAGAGATCACATCCGGTGTTTGAAACTGTAGCCATAATCTGGAGACTATCTAAGGGGCACTACTAGCCAATGAGTGACTGTCTAGCTCGTAACCCCAACGACTCTAAATCGTTTAAATAATTTCACGTAGTAATTTTAATTACACACACAATCTGTGTGGTTGTTTTTTCTTTAAAAAATGGAATTTTACACACAAAAGAAAATTCTAGAAGACTTCTACTCTTCCATTTCAAAGTTCGCCTCCTTTCTTTTTAGAAAAAAAAACGGCCCTCTTAATTACTAAGCAGACGACGTATAACTTAAAGTCATTTCCTAAATTATTCTCTATGTAACATCACTTTTTAAAATAATAGGGATGGGTATTTCTCTATTTATTGCAAAAAATGTATTCGTAACTTTAATTCTGGACACCAGTGTATAAGGAAAATCTTTTTGTGTAGTCTCTTCAATACTTTTTATAGTTTAAATATCTACAATTGTTGTCACAATTTCAAGATGTATTAAAGCACACTTCATACGTCTATGAAAAAATGTATATTAATTAATTCAGGAAGAAAAACAAAAGTAAAATAAAACAAATAATCCACTTCTACCACTAAACTAATAAAATAATTATAATTTTCATGATTTTTTTTTTTTTTTACAATAGCTAGAGATGCTTCAACCTCAAGCAAATAACAATTGCATGAATATGAAAAATGGAGATGGTACAGTATATTTATACCATGAAAAATGGCGGCGCAAGACTTTGACACAAAATTAGGAAACAACCACTATGCTCTCCAGAATGCGAATACCTTTTCTATTAACGTTATAGTCTCTTTTTTTTTTTAAATGATGATATGCAGATTTCCAGGAATGACGTTATCGGCCACCATAAAAAAAACACTGATTTGGGTGCGGTGTCGCACTTGGATAGGAATAACATGTTTCTGACAATGAAATGCCACGAAGGCATTGCTTGTCTACAGTAAAAAACCACAAATATGACAAGGTTCGTGTTCTGTGCAAGCTGTACGGGATCTGATTGACAAATTTGAAGAAACTGCGCATGCAATCAATCTTGCCCCGATGGACACATTTCCATTCCTGTTTAAGCTGCAGAAATGTGCTATTAGCTATGAATGATCGTCACAGTGCAAACGCTTTTGTAGTTTTCTATGCAGACCAACTACATCATTTTCAATAGTGAAATGTTCTCTCTGATGTCAAAGTGAATGTAAGATAGCGTTATGACATGTAAAGAGATCTTTCAAACGTTCATTAACACAACACTTTGGCGATATAATTAAATTCGTACCATTTCATGTTCCTATATCTGCCAAAATGACTCAATTATCTCATTCCGATACCAGGAATTCAATGTGTATGCATCAAATTTGAAACTTCGTATGATATAAACAATAGTTTTCTTAAAATGAGAGAGTGAATATTGACGTTGGACTATTCAGCTACTCGAGGGCTTTTGGCGACGGACCTCGTAATTTTGAACCACGGTCAAGTGACGAAGTCGACACCTGACCTGGCACCCTCCTCTCCTAACTTCCACACCACACCAAATGGAGGACGTTTGAGCTTCGACAGATTTAAAGTGCATCGGTCTCCTCTGCAAGGCGGGGCTTAAGCGGTACTAAACTCGAATTCGTGACAAGCCAGCCACGTGCCCGTTACCTTGGCCATTAGGTTACCACGGCCACTCTCTTAGAATGAGTTGCAGTGCTGTCTACAATCAGAAGCATGTAAAATGTCATCTAGTGAGACGTCAGGCACATTGAAAATTGGTGTAGCATAATAGTATTAGCTAAACCAGTCGTTTTAAAAATTTCGATCGATGCGTCTCCCTTTTAAATAACAGCCTGACATCACGGATCCCCAACACATGATTGAGGGAATATTAAAATTGCATTTGCTATTCATATAGACTTTTTTTTAACACTTATTTTTCCCCTAGAACAAAACAGTAAATATCTAATTCAAAATATTAATTTAGTTCTAAATTAATATTCTTGAACGAAATACATGTTCCAGTAGTTTTTCCATGGGACAATTTAGTGATCTAGTCTAGGATGATACATCTTTCAATTTTTCCACGAGGCCTTCCAGACAGTAAAAAGAAAGAAATCTTAACATTAAATGGGAGACCTTTGCAGATCCCCTAGAAAGGCACTGGGGACCCCGTGGGCCTGCGTACCACAGTTTAAAAACAGCTGAATTAAAACTATTGCTTCTGTCTTTTTTTTTAGTGTCTCCTTGACGTTATATTTTGTGCTATATTGTTTCAATTCTGTTTTACTGCAAGAATCATATTTTAATGATAAAATCTAGAGAATTGTTTTTCACATCATTTTCAAGAACATACCTTATGTGTGAGATTCCTGCATTCAAATTTTATTCCATTCTTTCAAACACAACTCCTGCTAAGGGGGTCGGACATCAGTAAATATTTTATAATCATTATGTATTATATAAATTAGATTGCTTAAGAAAATGTACACAAACATCAAAAGGGAAAAACTCATTTAGAACTCTTGTTTCAGCAAACATTTAGGGGAACAATTTGAATATAGATATTGCATCCGATTGGCCAATAAACAGAACAGAGGATATTCTGAGCACCTGGATAATCAGCAAAAGGGTCATCAATCCATTATTACAACCCAAATTTAATTTAAAGAATAATGCAGCACATAATGATACAAATAATCCAAGTGATATATACAATATTTGATTCAAACTTTCAAAAATATTTCACTTATTGAAATAATACTGGGAAAAATATTTAAATATATCGCCAATATGATGTATGTTTAAATAACCATTGGAAAAAGCAGAAATTAATAAACAAGGAATTACAACTTTAATATGGAAAATAAAATACTTTAGATACTTATTAAGCTGGAAAGTGCTTTTGATCCTCCAATGTACACATACCATTGCTGAGTGGTTTGTTAATACTGAAATGCAAGTGCTTTCATCTCAACACAAAGTTCTGATTTGAATTCTGTTGAGAATCTGAGATTAATTTAGAGTCCAGGTCGATTCAGAGTCAATTCCTCCAAAAGCAGGAGCAATAATAAATAAAAGATTTATCAGATATTGGTAGAGAGCCTATTTCAACACATAAATGTTGTCATAACAGCAAAGGGAGGTCTAATTTTGTATTAGTAGAGTTAATTTGTGTCCACTTAGATAGCCTTATTATTTAATTTATATAATTTGTGTAACAAACTACAGAGATGATTGCAAATAACAAAACAAGTATTTTTCTAACAAAATCCCATGATTTTTGGCTATACAGTCTTGATATATCAAGAACGTATCATTTTTACACAAACAATACATTCTCTCTAAATTCAAAAGTTCTTTTAAAAATATAAAATCGATGTCTCTGTAAACCATGAAATTATAGCTTATTAAAAATTATTTTATCATCTTCATAGAACATGAAATTCTTTTTTTTAACATTCAGAAAAATATTAACATATTACAGAACATTAATTACACTTATTATTATTTTTGTTAGAAAAGTCTTTATTTAAATAGATCAAAAAATTATTCTTTCATACAAACTGCATATACATATCTAACTGAAAATTTTAATGATTTTATTAACACAGCAAGATATTCATTAAATTTTTAATTTACCCGATTTTTCTCGCCCCCGGCCCCCCCCCCCCCAACGAACTATTAGGTACATTACAATATTATTAATGTAACTTTTAATGGAAATAAAATGATTGTCAATAAAAAGAAATCAAATAAAATCTGAAAATTATGAATTGGAATCACGTAGACAGAAGCAAAAAAACTAAAAATCTTTCAAGAATACCCTCTTCCAATTTCTCTATTAAGCTGGCAAATGAGACAAAATAACATGCTTTTAAAGCCTATAGAAAGGAAACATTTTTCAAAGAAATAATTTAAAACTGCAACAACTACATTTAAACTCTACCTCCCTCGATGATTAGCAACAGCCAGGGGGCACCACTTGTTCTTTTGAGAAGCAGGAACTCGTTCTTGCCTCGCTCTTCTGCCCTGGATCGCCCCCGGAGAAAGTCGTGTACACGTGGAGTCAGGGAATGCCCGTTTCCCTTCTTGTCTTTAAGATTATTTTCTATAACTACTTTAATAGATGTGTGTTGTTTTTATTAAGTGACCCCTTGTGTTGTGGAACGTAAGAAAATTAAAAAATAAGAATTGTTCCTGTAATGAAATGCCTTCTTTATTTCAATACAACGAAGACACGACATGAGGGATTGTCATAAAACTAAGCAAAATTAGTTCAATTTAAAAAATTTATCACAAGATTTTAAATAAGGATTATATATATATATATATATATATATATATAATGTTCATTCAATTATAATCTTTATCCTAGTTTAAAATGAATTAAGTTCCTATAATTTGTCAGAACTATTAAAACAAAATTAATAGTAAAATATAATTTAAAATTATTTAATAATCAATTCAATCAAACCATGAAAATAACTGAAGATTATTTGTATCTGAAATTTACCAAGCAATTTCTAAATATTGAGAAATTAACAAGGAAATAGTTTCTCAATCATGCAAAGGATAAAAAATAAAGACAACACAACTTATTCTATAAATTACAAGATTTTTTTTTCTTTTAATAAATGCAGATGTTTGGCCAAGTATACAGCATTAGTTTTGCATCAGAATAGACATTAAACAAAAATAAATCATCTACTATGAACATTCTCAAAGATGGTTTACAAGGCAGTTTAGAAATTTAGGAAGATTTTAAGAAATCTTTTAAACTAATTACAAAATTCAAAAGGAATAATTTAATAATACTTTTGCAGAGAAAGTATATTCAAACACATTCACATTACACACACAAAAATGTGACTTCCTAGGTAAACAACAGAAGACATTAAAAAATATGGTTTTGAGACGAACAAAATCAACATTCATATATTTTTAGGAAAAATATCATTAAAAAAATAAAATAAAAGGATAAAACCTTTACAATTAAAAAACAAACACTCAATCTATGAAAACTTAAAACTGTACAGGGTTTGCACTGTCAAATACAAATATATCTGCAACAGTCACTTTTGTAAATAATTATCACAGTCAACTTCCAAACCATAACAGATGCCAATGCTCAATTTAAATAATTCTGAAATAATAATTATTCAAACTTCATACATAACCATATGATTAATTGACATATTTTTTTTTATAAATATTATGTGCATGGAAAGCAACCGATAAAAAAAGGATATTTTAAAACTTATTATTTTTTTAATAAATAGCATGATTATCTGAAATACAGGGTAAGTCAAAATGAATATAGCAATTACAAATGGCTATAACTATTTAATGGAAAAAAAATTTATGAATAATATTTACACAGAATGTAGACGGAACTTCAAAATTTTGTATAGATGTTCTATGTGGTTTCCCTTGGTCATACGGACAACATCTAGCCGATACTCCATTTCATGGCATACATTCTGAAGCATTTGAGCAGTCACCGACACAAGTGCATTATTTTCAGTTCTTCAATTGTTTTGGGCATGAAATGGAGTATTACCTAGATGTTGTCCATATGACCAAGGGAAACCCACATAGAACATCTGAGAGGTATGTATACAAAATTTTGAAGTTCCATCAGCATTCTGTGTAAATCTTATCGATAAATTATTTTCCATTTAACAGTTATAGCCATTTGTAATCGCTATATTCCTTTTGGCTTACCCTGTATTTAAAGAGAGGAAAATACAATGAAGAATGTACCACATGCAATCTAATTTTCAAATACATGATGAAAAAATTTAAATGATTAAAAATTTAATAAGTAACATTTTTTTCATTTAATAATTTATATACTTTGTCAATAAATATGAAAAGGAAGAAATAGTTTGGTTAGGAAGAGTTCGAGGGCATTCATTGACTAAAATGTTTCACAGTTACTGAAATACATTTTCATAGTCAGCTATACAAAATGCTAATTTTATACTCTCAAATCATAACAAACATAATAAAAAAATTGTGCAGAAGTTGTCATAGTTTGACCAACAATCAAAAATTGGCAACTTATACTTAATTTCAACAAAAATATATTTCTTATGAATATGATCATGATAAAATGATTTAAATAAAATTTTACAACATAATGCAGGCAATATACAGCAAAATGATGGTCGTATGATACAAAAAATGATTTTCTTTATATTCATATATAAACACTGTATAACTTTGGCAGCTGTTAATGTATATACATCTTTTGTCTATTTACACAATTACAAAACTCGCTGTGAAATATAAAACTTTAGAAAGTGTCTTCAGTATGCAAAGAAATGTCTCTTTTCTTGAAGCACCATATAGGAATTTTTTTATGAGGATCTTATTTTACATATAACTATATCTCACTAAACGTCTTGATGGGAAGTCCCTGTTTTAGAACAAAGTAGACACTGAAGGTGATTTGAATTCATTATTTGCTAAAGAATGGATGGAATACGATATAACACTTCTTTAATAGACAAGCTCAAGGCTTTAAGTATAACCACACACGCAACAGGTTTAGCTGTCATTTAGAACACATTTGAAGAAAAGTTCTGCAGTTTGGGAAGATATGTTATTTTTTAAAATAGAGTCACTTTAAATATGATTTATACAATAAAGATTTCCTAACAGTTTCTCTTTCTTGCTCCATTAAGTACAACAGATCTCTTACATTAACTCTTTTCACTCTTGGTCGAACCTAAAAAAGTTATAAACAAATATATCAAATATCAAACAAAAATTAGTAGTTATAGATGCATATTCGTGATTCAAAAACTCTTTCACAATACCAAATTTACAAGAAGCAGGAGTTATTATAAAAAAAGGTTTTAAACATTTTTACAATGTTATGGATAATTATTAAATAAACCATTCTTTAGTAAATAAATTCATACATAAACTGCAATAAATACACTCACTTCCAAAAGTTAAGCACGAAAATGTAAAATGCAAAAAAAATCAACAAATACTGCTTTGATTGACACAAAATTTGGCACTAAAGTAGCATATATATTTATACATAAAACAAAATCAATAATTATATTCAGAAATGAAAACAATATTAAATTTTTGTAAGTTATCCCATAATGTCATACTGGAGACTTAAGCAGAATTATGTATAAAGTGAAAATAAACAACATAAAATGAAAAAAAGGAGAATAGGTTATGTGATCCCCCCTCATCTGTACGCAAAGTTTACACCTTCTGACCATGCTTTCAAATTAGGTGGTCAACCACCGCAGAATTAAGCAATCGCCATTCTTCTTGTAGAGCAGTTTCCAACTCAATAAGAGTGGCTGGAGGTGGGAAACGTGGAGATACAGCACGGCCGAGAGCATCCCAAAGATTTTCAATGGGATTAAGGTTGGGCAAATATGCTGGCCACGCCATAAGCGTAATCCCTTCACTCTCCAGGTAGTCATTGATTGTCAGCTCTATGGGGACGTGCGTTATCGTCCATTAAAACAAAAGTAGGGCCAACTGCTGCAGTGTACAATCTCACAATGGGTTCTAAGGACTTCATCTCAATACCGCACAGCCGTCACAGAACCCCGTTTAAAGATGTGCAGGTCGGTGAGGTATCCTAATGAAATTCCTGCCCACACCATAATGATTCCACCTTGGAATGCGTGATGTTCGGTGATGTTTTGGGGCTCATTGTATGTGCCTTGTTTATGCCAAATCCTTATACGCTTGTCATCTGACTCCAGAGCAAATCTTGACTCATCAGTAAACATGACATTACCCCAGTCAGACAGTTCAATTGCCATCTTCCCGGCACCACTTTAATCATGCCCCTCTTGATTGGACATATAGAGGAACACAAACTTGAGGTACTCGGGCATACAGTCCATTCATATGTAATCTTCGGGGCGTACAGTAGCTGCAGATATAGCCTTACCAATGGATGCTGTAACCATAGATGTCACACATGTGGAGGCCGCTCTGCGATTCCGCTTGGCTACAATAACAATATATCGATCTTCCGTGGTGGCTGTAACTCATGGGCGACTGCCTATGGGCCTTCGGACAACTGTCTGTGTGGTTAGGAATTGTTTCCATAAACGTGAAATTACAGAATGATGAACGCCGAAGGAAAGAGCAACATCTGTGATCGACTGTCCTGCTTCAATGCGCACCACAGCACGCCAGCTCTCAGAATCTTCCATTCGTTTTCTGGAAGTCATAGAAACACGTATGTCTTGAAAACAAATTGTACGAAAGTTTTAAACACCTTCTATCAGCACTTACAGTCAACTTCTGTAACCCTTCATAAAGCTGGCTTCTTATAAGACTGCCCTTTTTGCATATTTCTTGACATGAAAGCACGATTGGCTGTTATCTAACATATATTTGCATACTTCCATCTACCTCTGCAGCGAATTGCATCCTCTTCAATTCTGATTGGCTTCCAGAAATTAGCATTTTCCTCTCTCTGTGCTTAACTTTTGGAAGTGAGTGTAATTGTAAGTTTCACATCCAACTTCAAATTATTGAATATTAGGCATTTTTCTTCATCAATATTAGTATTTTAAAATAATTTTGAAATATTGTTTCAACACAAAATTGAAAGAGCTGTTTTTAAAAGACAATATAAGTATTAAAAATACAGAATATGATATATCAAAATTAAATTCTAAAAACTAAATTAAATTAATAAAATTATGTTCATTTGAAGGGGAAAATAAAATGGAATCTTGTTTTTATGATAGAAATTTCATGTTTTCTCACTTATTGTAACATATATAAAAATCTCTATAATAAGACATTGTTCACAACAGCTTAGAACTCAAATTATTCAATTTCAAATATTGTTGCTTAGTATGTTACTTTATTGAGTTAAACAGAATTTGATCTGGAAATTTCTTACAGTAGCATAAATTACAAAGGTCAACAAATTCATTTTTTAGTTTCTACTATGAAATACAGATAGTTTGCTTATAACAGTCTCATATTCGATTTAAAATAATGGAATTAGATTTCAAAAGGTCTTTTTTATTAAGTACAGCTGCAGTAAATTATTTTTCCATATTAGTTTTATGTTTTATATAATTACAAGTATTATGAATATTTAATTTTATAAATCAATTCAAAACAAGATAATTCAAATTCTAAATGACAAAAAAACACCCGAACTAGCAAAAATTTTAATGAAAGGATTTTACTACATTTTTCTGTGATCAAATTTTTTATTTAATTCATATTGAGACTGTTTCTAGTTTAAAAGTAAACAAATTGACAATGACAGCAAAATGCAATACAATTTTTCTTATTGTGATCACAGATAATATGTTATTAAATTCATTTTTCCCCCTTCAAAATATATTTTCATATCATGCCAGCCTGGCCTGACAAGAAAATTTAAAAAACTGAGCATCAGCATTGTTACGAAAGTCTTAAATGAAGTACGAGCCTTAAATTTAATAAAATTTACCTGAAACTTTGAAAGATTGTTACTTGATCCAGAAAATAGACCCGAAGACACCTATAAAATTAAACATTAAGTTAAATAAGATTTTATACTCAAAGATTTTTCCAACTTTTATATCATGATTTATATACTACCTTGGAGGGAGGATTATGAAGAATAAATACGTAAATACATAACAGTCCCCATTGGCTCAGAAGTACAGAAATTTACATGTCACCACAGCTAGTTTATCTTTTAAATAGTGCTGAAGCACTTTATAATTGATCATTTCTGTAACAAGCAAGTGTAAATTGGTTTGGCATGATAACAGAACAAACATTTCTAGGCTTAAAATGAGTTAAATTATTGGCAAGTATCAATCAAAGAAAACGACCAAAACTATTGCTGAATTTAACTAGTATTAGGTTGAGAAAAATCCAGTATATTATTAAAACCCAAAAGAAAACTGGTAAACCATAACATCTTGCAATAAATGTTGTAAAAAGACAAATTCTTAAGCTCTTGGAACCAAAGACCTTTTCAAATGACTAGTGAAGAAAAATTGCAAGATTGATTGTTCAGCTCACAGCAGCAATGATTAATAATGAATTTAAGGGCATTTCATCATGCCCAATGTGAAGAGAACTGACCTAATGCTTGTCAAGAAAGAATAGGGCTAAAAGAAAACTACTTGTTTGGGCGATTAACTGGAAAAAAAAGCTCAGATTTGCTAAAAAACAAAGATTAGACTATTGAGAAATAAGGGAGATATGTCGTATTTTGATGAGTCAAGATTTAGCCTATTCCAGGTTGATGGGTGTATCATTGTATACACACTGCTGCCACCATAAATGCAACACCAAGAAAGACAAGAGATAGCACAACAAAATTTATTTTGTAGATAACATGTTGACCAAGTATCAAATGATTAAATTTATAGACTTCTGTGAAGTGTGGTTCCTGCCAGAATCAGTAGCCAGAGTAGCCGCCATTGTTCGAGATCACCGCTGCCACACGCCTTGGCATTGATTCAAAGAGACTTTGTATGTGTTCTTGGGGTAGAGCAGACCAAGCAGCTTCCACACGTTGTCAAAGTGGCAACTGGGGGTGTAATCTGGGTCAATCGTTGAGCAACCATGGACCACATGTTTTCTATCGGTGAAAGATCCGAAGAGCGAGCCAGCCAGGGAAGCAATTCAATCTGGTGATTGACGAAGAGCCTTTGGACAATGCGTGCCACGTGTGGTTGCGCATTACCCTGTTGAAATATGGCTGTGGCCAAGCCCTGAAGGTAAGGAAGGACAACTGGCTCCAACACCTCAGAGATGTAGCGCTGGCTGTTTAAAGTAGCGGCAATGCGTACTAGACGAATGCGAGATTGATATCCAATACCACCCTATACCACAATACAAGGTGCAGGACCAGTGTGGTGGTGCATAACACAGCTGTTCAGCATCCTCTCTCCAAGGTGTCTCTGGACTCGAATCCGACCATCGTGGTGTTGCAGACAGATGCGTGACTTGTCAGTAAAGACAACTTCATTCCATTCTGCCACCCACATCCTTCTTTCATCGCACCATTGGTGGCGGAGATATCTGTGGTCCTGCATCAAGAGTAGACCAAGCAATGGACGTCTTGCGGACAGACCAATCTGCTGTAAACGGCGTTGAATAGTACGCACAGACACTGAATGATGCGTTACAGACTCAATGTGCTGTGCTATGGTTCGTGATGTGACTGAGTGATCCGTCACTGCCATGCGCACAATTTGCCTGTCCTCACGTGAAGTGGTGCACTGAGGTGGATGCGATCGACCACGTCGGTTAGTTGTATCCTCCTGTATCCAACGGTCACATATCCGCATTACAGTTGTATGGTTTCGTCCAACAAGACTACTGATTTCCCTGAAAGATAATTCACAATCTCAGTAAGCCACTATCCTTCCTCTGTTGAACTCAGATACTTGATCAAAAGCTGATCGATGTTTTCTACGAGACATAACTGATCGATTTTTGAAAAAACCACAAGAAAAACACAATTCTGAACTTGAAATCTCCAAGCCTTAAACAGCACTTTGAAGTGGTGCCACAGGCATGCGTGATGTGTGTCTTCGCTGAAATTCTAATCATTTTCATATCTCACCTCCGCTAATGCATGTTGTAAATTTCATGTTATTTGCATGCTTCCTTCAGGGTGTTGCATTTACGGTGGCCAGCAGTGTAAGAAGGGAACCCCATTAACTTTTTCGGGAAGAGGAGGAAGGAATTATGCTAGAGGATGGGGGTTTGCATCAGTAAGCCTAACTTTAAAAAAAAAAAATTAATAAAATTTTGAGTCTTAACATCAGAATTTTTGGTATCACTTTAATTATTACATAAGTTGCCATTTTCATTAAAACTAGAATGTGACAACATTTTTTTTATAATTTATATGAAAATATGTCGGACCTCTATATAACAAAGTTGCTAAATCCTGGAAAAAAATTCGTTATATAGAGGTTAATCTTTTAATATATTTTATAAACCATATAAAACAAATTTTAAATTCAGAAACACTATATATTAAAAAAAGTAATTATTCACACCTTTTTTAAAATTAATATATATTTATTTTATACATCTTACCCATCAAAAAAAAGAAAGAAAAACTGCAAGGAAAACAAGAAAAAAGAATGTTGAAGAATTCACTGTATTTTCAATATTAAGAAAATAATTTTATACTAAAATTAATGAATTTTAAAGACATTTTATAATTTGAAGCAAACAAGTAATATTAAGCATACATTATTTTATAATTACAACATGGGGACACAGGACAACTCCACTGAGGGTGAAAGAGGATATTGAAGATGTTTCTAGTGAACTGGGCAATAGGGGTTTATAGGTTGTACTTCTTAGATGAAACGTCCAGAACTCTATTGCTCTTGGCGAGTTAGGATCCAATAAAACCAGTTCAAGATTTATAACCACCATAAAATGTGTTAAAGAGAGAATAACTTGAAATTTTTTCAGAAATACTTTAAAAAAGGGAGAAGAAAAATTTAATCACAAAAGGAAAAGTTCGTTATATAGAAAATGCACTTCACTATATAGAGGTTATTTTACGAAGAAAATCATGAAATGTTCCAAGGTTCCAGGAAAATTTGCTAGATAGAAAAATTTGCAGTATAGAAGTTCAACTGTATATAAAAATTTTACCTTGAAAAATAATTTCTGAAAAAGCTATTCAAATTTTTAATTTACAAAACACATCAATAGGCTGTCAAATTTATATAAAAAAATACAACAAAGATGATTTATCAAAGGAAAATCAAACGTGGAAAACCTCAAAGTATGGAGAAACACTAAGTCCTACATTGCACAATTTGCAAGCATAAAATGTTTGCTGCATTTTTCTTTGTTTATGCATGGTTCGAGTGTGAACAAACCATGCACTTTCTTCAGCTTTTTTCACCCTTTTTGTTTATATTAAGGCTAGAAAATAACTTCAAAACAATCATATAATAATCTGGTCAAGGTTTTTGAAATAAGAAGAGAATTTCACGAAATATATCTGAAAGCCACGAAAACTGTAACAAAAAACTGGCACTAAAACCATAAAACACTCCTTGCAGTACAGAAAAAGAAAATAAAGTATTCAGAAAGCTATTAGAGAAAAACGCAAATATTTAATATCATGTGGAAAGTTTAAGAGCCGAGCTTGATTTGTTTACATTCCGATTTCTCCTTGCCCCCCAACAGCTGAAAGCAAAATACAAAACACAGGCAGAATATGAACAAACTGAAGGTCAGGTTACTAAAACTACATTCAGTTAAAATGTAATGGATACAGGGTAACATCTGAACTTTGAGCTGAGTGGCACAACAGACCTTGAGGGCCAAGGCCTACTGTGCCTATCTCAGCTCTCGTGACCTAAGGTGCTGGGGTGTATGTGCAGATGTTTTGGTGAAGTGGTCAGTCTGATGTGAAACGCCCAGTGTTCAGTTCCCAAGCAAGCTTGGTACTCATTTATCGACCCACTGAAGGGATGAAAAGACGAGTCGACCTCGCTCAGCCTGGGATTTGAACCCCAGACCTGTGGCGTGGAAGCGCGATACACTACCACTCAGCCGCTGGGTTTTGGATGCCATCTGGAGGTCAATAAAAATTGTTTGAGCTTAAAATGCACATAAGCACTGCCGTTCTCTAAGCCAGTTTTTCTGAAATGCATATATGACTCGCCTGTTGTGAAGAGATTAAATGAATGCAGGCAAATTGAATCAGTATTAGGCTCTGGAGATGCTTTAATAAGTCTAGTCTAGGACTGATTCTTCAGTAATAACATATGACCTAAAAATTTTAAATCATGACAAGGGTGACTGCTCAGATGGCACCTCACTCTGGATCCAATCTAAAATCAACAACCTTATACAACAATACAATGAAGTCACTGAGATCAGTTAAGTAATACAACAGCATCAAAGGATCCACTCCCCCACAATGGAATTGGCACATTCCAGGGTGACAACGTCAAGATTAAAAAATTATTCAGAAGTGATCCAGAGAGTATGAGGGTTCATTTTTCTTACAAGAATTAGCCACCATAAAGTTGCATCTTAATCTGATAAAAAGTTTTTGTTACAATATATCCCACAGGTTACAAGGTGATTTGTTTCTACTATCATTGGTTTAATGTCATGATGAAAAACTGATACAAATCTGGATGACAACCACTGAAGCCAAACAGAAACTTTCTGAAATGAGCCGTGTAATCTAAGGTAAAAGTAATTCAGCAAATACTAAAGTTTTTTGTTTTGTTTCATAGCGTATAAAATTAAGTTATTCAATTTATGAGAAAAAAGTGAGCAAGGAGTCTTTCAAGTCAAAACGGTCAATTGGATTAGCTGTAACATACAATATTTACATACTGCCATCCACATTAACAGTGATTTTAAGTTACTTAAATTCCAATACAATGTAGAAAATTGAAAATATGCATTGCATACTTAACTTTTAGAAGCTAATAAAATATTTTAAATAACTTTTAGACAGTTCAAATCAATGAAATAATTTTCAGAAAAAAAAGTTTATAAAGATAAATTTATTTATTGAAAGCCATTACAAATTTGTAAAATATTGTTACAATTCTACAGGTTCACACAAAATTTTCCAAATTTTTTTACATTTGTAATAAATCTACATAACCAAGTAGAGCTTTGTGCAGGAAATTTTTAAAATTTAATGAATAAAAAGTATTAGTACAATTTTTAATAAACAAACCTGATTTGAAGTTGATAGGTTATTATCTAATTTAATTTTTTTCCTAGGTCCTATTGCTAGTAATGCCGTATTATTAGCTTCTCGTTGTCTGAGTTCTTCCAATTCAGCTTTCTGCATCTATAGAAACAAAATATATAATTCATAAATACAATTTATATTGGGACATGCTTTATACAATTAATATTGAGAATACAAATAGAAACACAAAAATAAAAAAACACTTTTAAATACGAAACCATAATCCCCCCCCCCCCCGATTCTTTGTCAATAAGATATAAACATTTACAAAAATAATATTTTGAAATATAACTAAACTATACACTAAACTATTTAATTTAAATGACACATATATAAATGATAAACAGCAAATTAAAAAATGAGTTATATGTAAAATTTTTAATGATTTATTTTTAATGAAAAGTTTGCACACAATAGCTAATTACTATTGTGAAAACTTTACTAGATAAAAAAAAATATTAAACAAATAATCATTCAACACACTACTATAAAGAAAGAATAAAGCTTTACTTACTTCTTTCGCTTTCTGTTTTAATTTTAACTGTTCTGGATCTTCAAGCTTAGATCGACTCTGAAAAATGCAACAAAGCAGTTATTAAATAGAGGTTGTAAGCTATCCAGAAAATTTTACGACTTTCAAAGGAAACAACTGTTTTATGCAAGAATGAAAATAAAATAAGAAAATGCAAATTTAAGTTTCTTAAATAACAAACCTTTGCAGCTTTTAGTAAAATTTCTCTTTCCTGTTCTTCATGTCGCCGTTTTTCCAGTCGATCTAACTCTTCAATAAATTTGATCTGAGCTTTAACATCTTGAGACACTTCATAGCTTGGATCATTCTGAAAGAGGGAGTGTATTCCATATTGAACAAATTGTAAGATTTTATAGTAAAAAATAATCATCAATAAATACAAGTTAAAATTAGTTACTATTAGAATTAAAACTTAAGTTTTTTCTTTAATCTTTACGCATATTAGAAAATTGAAGGGGAACTCTTGCATTTTTTTATTGCCATTTCTTTTAATCTAGAGAAACACATTTAACAAAATATATGTATTCAATATTGTTTGTAGGGTACATATAATCTAAATGTAAGGCACATTTTTACAACTGAAAATACCACATTTTACAGGCAGTTTGTTATTTTCAGTTTATAAGAGATATTACCACAAGAAACAAGTACTGTAAATTTGATATTAGTAAATTGAAGTTGTTTTTTCAACTGTTAGCATCAAATAAACTAAACTTTGGTAATAGTTAAAATCACAAATTAATAATTTCTTCTTGTGTGCAATTTTTTGTTTGTTTTCATAACGCTTTGAGGTTATTCAAGATATTTACATTTATACACTTATGCTGAGATGCAATGGAATGATTTTTAAAATGATGTCATTATTCCAGTCAATTTGTAATTATTTCACTGAAGACAAATTCCTGTTCCCTTTTTTCACTAAGTACATAATATTCAATAGTTTAAAGGATATGTAAGGTTTTACTTTTATGTTTATTTTATTTCTTTTTCAATTTTAAATATTTAAGATTTTCTGTCATGTTTTTTGTTGTTGTTCAAAAAAAACTGTTTATGTCAATTTTATCAAAACTAGGGCTTACTTTTTCTGTTTTAGATAACCTTTTAATTTAAATTAATATTATAGTTCCTATTTCAGTGTCACAATTTTATATTTTCTTAACTATCCTTTTCTTCCTTATCATTGCAGGTACAGTAATTATGTGATACAAAGACTCAAAAGTCAGTTTTTCAGCCAAACAATAATTTATGAGGCTTTTTTTTAAACAGAATCTTAGATCATGATTACCTATTCATGACATAAATATCAAAGTTTTTTTTTTTTTTACAATCAATGAAATTAAGCCTTCACTTCTTGCCTGCTTTTATTCTCATGTCATGTCCATTTGTTCGCAAGAAAAAAAGAAATCTGTTAGAAAAACTAAGGATGTGATTAAATGCACATCGAAATAATTTTCCTTCTGACAATCTGTTCTTCATGCTGATTATATATATACACATGCATTGAACACATTTTTTACTTATAAATGTTATAGTTTTACATATCTATGCCATTTTCTGCTGTTGAAAATAAAGATGATTGCTATTCTTCCTTTATCAGCATATTCAATGTTTTCTTCAGTGTAGAAAAAAGTATAACAGAAAGAAAATGACACTAGATTCAAACTAATTGCTAGTAACACATTGCTAATATTGTGAAGATAATGCTTCTTATTTATGAGAAACCAGAATGTGCCATCTTTTTTTTGCATGTCGCTATTTTTGGCCTTATGGTCCCCGTGACTGATAAAAACTCATGTTTTAAAAGAAAAATCAGAATTTTTTTTTAACCAGAAGCTATTTGCTGAAACTATGATGAGGTGCACCTTAAAACAATATTCTCAGTTCTCTTTTGGATTCATTTGAATTCAATGTTGACCAGATTTTTCGTCATGACTTAACTTTGCTTCTGACAATCTTGCAAACCAGAAAACTATATCATTTGTGATCAAAAAAATGTTTCCACAGAAAAAAAGATACACATTGAAAAGTATTTCTCATATTTCCCTCTAGATTTCTTTAAAATTCAGTGTTGAAGTGATTTTACATCTCATGTCATTATGGTTTAATGTTGCTTCTGATAATCGGTTCCTCACATAATTTTTTGGAGATCATATACACATTTTATGTTATCATACAGTTCATATATGATATATATGTTTCAATTATCACTATAGTTATTTATCATTGTATTACTCATTTGCTTGCCCTTTGCAATCAAATTATAATTTTTAATAGAAATATTACAAAAGTATTGTTTCAATAAATTTTTTAGCAACATGGTTTATTTGTTTTATTTAGTACTGTTGTTGATTCTGGACTATTTCAACGGGGACCTGTTTTAGGTAGATTTTGATTTTAGTTCATAGTAATTAATTTTTTTTTAGTATTGAATTACATCTAATACTCTATATTAGATGTATTACAGAGATGTTAGATGGTATTGCACCCATACCTCTGTAATACTAATTTAATTTTTTTCCAGTTGAAGGCTTCCTAATATTTCTTAGTTATGATAGCATTTAGTGAGAGAATCAGTTTATTATTAATTTTTTCTTTTAGTTTATCTATTGCAGGTTATTTCACCCATTGTTCCCACAGCAGAAACTTACTACTGCTATCACTTTTCTGTTATAATTTTTATTTATATTCACATTCATTTATATCTATTTACTCTTTAACATGCTATTTTGCTCTCTTACATTGAAATATTTGTTTTTGTTAAATTATTATTTACTTTGAGGCCAAATTGCAGTTTGTTTAAAATTATTTATAATGTGAACATTTATTTTAAAAAAATATTTTTAATTTTTGGTTATACTACTTCATATAGGGTTTTTTACCCTCCCTAAAAAATATTATAATAGGTGAATTTTATGTCTTACCCATGCGAAGAACGGGTATTTCAGCTAGTATATACATATATATCTCTAATTATGATTTCACTTAAGAGTCTTTGAGTTAATAAAGTAGAAGGGGAGGGGATGTAACAGTCTGAAAATTTTAAAAAGAAATCTTGTATAACAATATTTTGATTATTATTCTAGCATATATTTATGTGAAATTGAAAATGCTACATCAAGAAGGAAAGGTCAGAAAATTATGCTTATTTCAGTGTAGGAATAACTCACCAAATTTTTAAATTTTTTTTTTTATCTCTATTCAATCCTTTGCAACCTAACTTTGGAACAGAACAAATGCACCAGTTCAGTTCACATTACAGAATTTTTTCCTCAAAAAAAATTGTCAATGCACATACATACTCACAAAAACAACTTATATATATATCATGTTCATATTAAAAATTTTACTTGAAACATTAATTGCAAAAAAATGTTGCAATTTTTTTTAAATAAATTTTTTCTAATCATTATATTAGAAATTTCTAATGGACTAAATTCATGTGACATCATAGTCACATGATAACTCAATCCTATGTTTTCAGCCAATCAGTTCATAAATTAAAGCGACATTATAATTATGTCATGTGTTTCCAGCCAATTAGTTCATGTGCTTCACTGTTGCCAACTTTTGCTTTTTGCAGAAGCTTTCTTTTAGAAAGTACATAATTGTCAATGATATAATAATGCACATAGTTAAGCAAAATGCACTTAATTTAAAAGTATTCATATAATATAAGTTTTTATTTTAATTTTGGAAACTGTTTGAAGAATTTTAACATGTGAACTCTTTACCCAATCATCAAATTTTAAATGTTATCTAAACTTTACAAGTTGAACAACTAGTATGTCAATTTTTAATCAATGGGAAAAACGTGATTGCCTTTATCATGTGACCATCATGAATTTAGTCCATTCTCTTTCTCCTCAAAAAATAGGTAAACAATTTCTATAAAAAGTTATACAGCATATAAAATACAGTAGAACCTGTTTTTGAGCGGTCCTTTTTTATGCAGCATATGAATTTTGATGGCTTTGGTGCAATTGTACTGTTTTCTATCAATGAACCAGTGACGATCAGAGAATGTTAGCCCCCCCCCCCCCCTGGAAAGGTTGGATTTGCTTTTTAATATTTTATAAGTTGGGTAAATACATACTTGGCATTAGCCAAGCCATTATTTGATTAGATGTTTGTTTTAATGTTATTACTATTTTGGTTTCATCGCTGTACCAGTTAATTCACGTCTGATATAGGCTTTTGACATTAATTCGCGTTGATATTAGCTTTCAATATTAATGTTGATTGTTGACGTATTTGTTTTAATGTTATTACTATTTTTGTTTCATCACTGTTCCAGTTCATTCGCATTTGATATTCAATTGTTAATTATTGATTGTTTGATTTAAATATTTATTTGTTTATTTTAATGTTATTACTATTTTGGTTTCATCGCAGTACCAGTTGATTCGCATTGGATATTGGCTTTCAATATTAATTTTGATTGTTTTAATGTTATTAATATTTCGGTTTCATTGCTGTACCAGTTAATTTGCATTTGATATTGGAAATTTGCATTTGAATCTACATTTGTTGTTTTATTCCCATTTGAAATTGGCTTTCAATATTAATGTTGATGTATTTGTTTTAATGTTAAATGCAATATAAGTGTATACATAATCAACTATTAAAACAGTTTTTTTTATGTAAACACTTATTTTGCATACTGCGGAGTGACCTGTGGAACGGGGTCCTCGCTCCTCACTCTAGAAACTCTGCTTTAAATATAATATTTAATGCACAGGCTAATGGTTCCACACAGATTAAGTTTTTTTTTTTTAAAAAAAAGAGTAGTTTTAAATATTAAAAATAATAAAATAAATGGACACTTATCAATTTTATTTGTCATGTTTTATGTTTATTTTATCAATGCACATATGAGTTAGCATTTTTTGATTCTGATAAATATGCACTATTTCTTAAAACTGCAATAACCCGTGCAACACAAAGAAATTTTGAAAAAGCATATCTTGCTGAAGCTTTTACTTATAAAAGTAGTGAAAGCCTTGCAATGCCAGCCATACAACTAGTTGGTTATAAACAGTCTCCCAACAATGCAGATTCAGTTGCTTTCTCTCAATGTGCCATCAGCCCCGTACTTAATTGAAGACAAAACCTTCAAATGACAGTGATATTATCAATAATTTGATAGACTATGAAGATAGATAAGAAGAACAGAATTTTTTGAGAGGATAAAATATATGCAGGGATCCAGCTTTCTAACAAATCGGAAAAGCATTTTCTTAAAATAGATTCCAATTCTGAAAGGAGTCTGAAATTCCAAAAAGAGCTTCGATCATGCATGTCTGGTTATCGTGACGTTTACAAGCAACTGACCAACCAACTGTCGTCATAAAAACTTTTCACTTACTTTAAGGTGCCAAAAATTAAATATTGTATAATCTGGCGCATAATGTGCACTTTTAACACCAAAAATGAGACAAATTTATAGGTGTGCGCTATATGCCGGGTATAAAAATGATAGCTTTAAAAGTAAAAAAAAAGTGATCAGCATAAAGAAAATTAGACTTCTAAATATATCCAAATACTGTTTATTTTAAAGATATGAATTATTTTAGAACTTAATGAGTTGCAATTCTAGAAGTATACTATTTTTTCAAAAGCCCCTGGGATAATACCTCGAATAAATGATTGAAAAAACATAAGAGCACTACATACATACATTTCAGGTTTCTTTGTAAAAAAAAAGGGGGTGCGCGTTATACGCCAGATTTCACAGTAAGTTGAAAGTATCTTTAAATGATGAAAGCGATTTTAAATTTATTCATCACAGGAAGATGAATGCTTTGATTACGATTAGAAGTGAATTATGCTTGTGTAATTTAATTATTTATTTTGTTATTGAAGTACTTTCTCATAAATTTCATAAATAATTGGCATATTTTAAAAGTACGACATTTTTTTTATGTGTGCAGTCCCTCTCCACCGCATCAATTTTTCCCCCCTGTAGTATTTCGACAAAGGTGTTTGTTATATTATACGTAAGATTTTATGAAATGTTCAAATATTTTTTTTGTGCATTTTTTATTTATTTTTGTATTTTTATCAACCACACAAAAACAGATTTGACTGTATAGAAAATTCAGTAATTCTACTTCCATAAATAGGTAATTGACAAAATATATATTGCTCGGTAGATGATAATCTTTAATGTTATTTCTAAACATATTTCTTGTTTATAACATAGATCTTATTTAATACAGAACAAATTATACAGCAAAATAAATACAAAGACATACCTTTGGAGTTTCAACACGATGTTCAGCTATGACACTAAGCTTCTGAATTAGGTTCTTTAGTCTAATTTGAGATGCATGTGAAATAAGATTTACCACATCTGATGACACATCATCTACACCATGTTTCTGAGCTAAATAAAGAGAAATGAAAAAAGAAATAAAAGTTAAAAAATATTCATATATACATGAGGGTATATTAGAAGGTAATGTCTTTTATTATGTGTGTTTAATTAAATGTATTGCTTACATCATCATCAACAGAGTCCCATAATAATATAAAAGTTCAATTTATTTCTTATTCAATGAAACAATCAATGACTACATATTTGGCATCCATTTAAAATGATGATTGAAATAAAGGTCCAAAGAAGTACAAGTAGTAGTATATTTTATGGGAGAACAAAACGCCTTAGAAATTTATCACTCCATGACAGCAGTACATGGTGTTCTGACTGCAACATGTAAAGAAAGAATGCTGTGAATTTCAAAATGGAAGGGTGAAAAACAGGGTGATTTTCACTTTCAGTGAACAATGTAGGTATTTTGATTCAGTAGTAAAACATAAGATGACTGGATCTCCCACACAATTATTTAAGCAATTTGATCGTTCCCAGTATGGGATATGATCTACCAATACTCAGGCTATCATCAAGTTAGTAGTAGATAGATTCCTATATAATTTATAGAAGAGCAAAAGAAATAGCACAGAGTATTTTTTGTTCCAGAAAAGTTATTGGCAAAAGATCATGAGTGTTTAATGCCCCTGAAGGCAAAATATTGATAAGCACTATATTGATTGTTTATTAAGATTACCCTCTTGAAGGAACACAATGACTATTGATGAAAGATTTCGTTATTTTGAACCAGAGTCAAGAAATGAAGAATGACACTTCAAATGGCACCCTATTCTTCAAACTTTCTCACCACACCAATAAGAGGACTTTGAGATTTGATATATATTTAACATTCAACAGCTCCTCTAATGACAAAATTAAACAAGTACTAAAAACTTGATCATCATGCATTGAGAAATTAGTAGAATGCTTTTGGTAGAATATGCTCCTTATGGAACAGTAATTAATGCAGCTTATCTACCCTGAAAAAAAACAACCTAAAACAGAAGGTGGCTATTTGTTAAAAACATGGTTTACTATCTCAGGGAATTCTGCTACTGCTTGCATACAGCTTGTAACATGCGAAACCTTTTGTATTTCATGCACTCAGAAATTCTGCCATATCTTTTCTATAAATCTGATTTGGTCTTTTGTGACTTTAAATATCCAAACTATAAGTATTTCTGAAGATAACATTAAACAAACTATAAAAAAATTGACACATCTTTTTATAATCAAATCTTCGATTGATCTATTGATCTGACAAATACCTTAACAAAGTAATGTAAAAACAAGATAAATATGTACCTTCCCACATGTGTTAGACTTTCTTCATCATATAATAACGATTTTTAAAATAAAATAAGAAACCCAATTTTCACAGAACGAAAAGCTATAATAGAAAAAGATACATTTATACAACATTTGATCAACAGAATGTCTTGTTAATAAAACTAACCTAGCTCATGAATTCGCTTTTGAAGTGCTGAAGAAAATAGGAAACTTTCATCTTTACAAGACCTAATTTGAGTTCCAACTATTTCAGAAGTAGAAGCTAAAATTTTTTGACTTTCTTCAACAAGGTTCACACCACCCATGGCCGCAACATCATTGATATCATCATCATCCCTAAAAAACAAATTTACAGCTACAATCCTTGATGCAAAAAACAATTAAAAACATAAATAATACAGGAGAATATAAAAATTTTCTTTTTTAATCCTCACCTTAAGGCTGAAAAAGTTCTTTTGCAAGCAGTATTTGAATTTAGGATAGGTATCCTTGCTTGAAATTTAGATTGCAATGCAGTAACTGTAGCAGGAGATGACGCAGCCACCGAAGAAGCTACAATTGTTTTACCTACTAGCAAACTCTTAGCTGTGGTTGTAGAAGGAAGTCGAGGCTATTTGTAAATAAACATTATTATTTCAGCAAAAATGTTTCTTTCGCATTTTTGTAATTCTTATAAGAAAAAAAAATCCTAAATTTTCGCATACATACCACAGTATATCTTTGATTTAAAAGATTTTGGTTTTGTTGCAGAAGCTGAGCAGCAAGAGGAGTATTTTGACCAGTCACAAGGCGAACTTGAGTGTTGGACTGCATAATAGGCCTTTTTTGGCCAATCTGATAAAATTGCACACAAAAGAACATTAATACTTGACTTGAAAGCAATCAAATTGATTTTATAAAGAATGTAATTTTAATATTCAAAAACTTAAGATCATATTCAAACTTTTTTAAAGGTAAAAACATGATGCAAAAAAAAAAAAAAA
>BMAV01019505.1:711777-724602 GCA_019973955.1 Trichonephila inaurata madagascariensis
AAAAAAAAAAAAAAAAAAAAAAAAAAAAAAAAATCTTGTAATCTACAAAACTTGTGAAGTGATATTGAATAATCCTTTAATATTGATTTTATTTACTTCAGCATTTAAGTGGTTATGAAAATATTATTATTATAAAAAAATTAGATAAATGAAGCAATGTAAGTTTTAAAAAACAAATATAAAATATTTAGATAAAAAAAAATTCCTACATTGAAAAATATTTGTAAAATTTAAAAACTGATTGTTAACCAATAAGGTGAATTTAAATTAATAATGAAAAAAAAAAAAAACCTCTGAAACATAAATTAAACCTTAAAATACAGTAAGTACAAATGTGATTATACATGAAAATTCAATTTAAAATTCATTTTAACATTGAAAGATGATATAACAATTGAGTATGCCATATTTGATTATTTTATGTCTAGCCTTGCAGTATTAGAATTCTGAAATTTTGCAGATTTAAACAAACAAAAAAGTAGATTCAATCATTAAAATAAATTAAACGTTATTAAAATGCCTTTTATACTGAAGATTTTTTTTACTTCCTTTTGTTAGTATAAATATCAAAATA
Source organism: Trichonephila inaurata madagascariensis (assembly GCA_019973955.1). Lineage (NCBI taxonomy): Eukaryota > Metazoa > Arthropoda > Arachnida > Araneae > Nephilidae > Trichonephila > Trichonephila inaurata. The sequence goes on from BMAV01019505.1 coordinate 712,352, forward strand.
TAGGTTTAATTGCTTTAAATATTGCAGAACACTTTTTATTTTAGAAAGTAATTTTTAGATGGGTCAAAAACTGAGAAATGAGATCCAAGCATCATTCTGTATTTGTCGTTATAACACAGTGAAAAGGTTGAAAATGCATACAAAATCAAACACAAATGAAAAATATTATGTAGCTTATTTAAAAAAGTACTTTTTACTTTTATATAAGTACAACTTCAATATTTTGATAAAACTATTGAAATTCAATACATAATGTTTATACGGTTCATATTGTTAAACAGATTAATTGTAAATGATGTTTAATGTAAACTAAAAAATAAATATCAAAACCCTGTAATTGATCTAAATAAAACACGTAACATGTATTCTTATTGAATTATTAATTACAAAATATTATTAATAATAGTTACAGTAAAGTTTTGATGTCTCATCTGAATTAGTGCTAATTACCTCATTTAGTCATTTTTAGGTTTATTAATGCCACAGCCAGTTTTATTACTTCATAATTTTAAGCTAAACAATTGCCACTAAATATACATTGCCATTTCATAAATTTTTTAACATTTTTCTAATTCTTTTTTGCTTAATTATTCTCAATGAGTTATTAATAAAATATATCTCTAAGGCACATAATATAATTTTTTTATAACTAGTTATTAGTTTACTACTAAACAGAGCAGTTACAATTCATTTGCCTCATTCAATGGATATGATAGAAGCATTCAGTGTGTATCATATTTCATTACTTTATTAAGAGATTAAATAAAAGTTACCTGTATTTGTTGTAAACTTGGGTGTGGAAGAATAATGGCCCCAGGTGGCGGAGGACGTACACCTTCAATTGTTAATTCTTTAGTAATTAAAGAATGTCTTAAAAAAGGCAGATTTTTCTAGAATGAACAAATTGTATAAAAACATATGCTTAGGAAAATGAATTCTAAATATATATTTAAAGTTCTAATACACAATAGAATACTCAAAGCAACTAGTTAATTATTGTAAATTTTGATAAAATTTGTGGATCATGAAAGTTTTGGAAGTTCAAATATAAAGCACACAATCATTATAATAATGAAAACATTGGACATTAGACAAGCTCAACTGAAGGTTTTCTTTTTCAGCATTAAAAATTTTATTCAAATGAATACATAGAATATATATAAATATCAAACAGGTTGAAAAATTTTGTATCAACTGAACTCTTAAGACAATTGCAAAGCAATTCTTATCACCAAAAATGTCTCTGTTCATATGCAAGATAGGTATCATACAATGAAACATGCTGATAAATTCAATCTTAGGATTGTTGTGTTGCTTTCATATGAATAAGTTTGTGTCTATCACATCTTAAAGCTTATCTAGTTTGAGATTAAAATATTTCTTAAGTCATTTAGTACTCAGTTTAATAAAAAAGAACCTAAAGAATTAATTAAATGCATATATTTATCTACTATTTTACTGAAATATACATATGTGCTTTAAGTATAATAGAAAGGAGGGGGATATTGATAGAAATTGTAAATCAACCCAATTTAGAAAAAATAGACAATATGTATTCATTAAAATCAGAGCATCAAAGACTAATCATTATTCCAGAATCGAATTTATAGAATACAAATAGAAAAATGAAATGCAAATGATAATAAAAACAAAATTAATTTTACAAAATCAGGAGCAGTGCTCCCTAATTAATTGGATGGGGTTTTGTAAATCAGTAAACTGAAAATTATCTAAAATTTAAATGCAATGTTTCAAAATTATCAAAAGGTACCACATAAATAATTCAAAATGATTGGAGGCGACATATTTTCAAAAAAGGATGATTTTTCACATTTTTTTACTCACTATTAATTTTAGCATAGTGAGATAGGAATTACAGCACAGAATTATGAATGATGTAACTTCTTGAGAATTAGCACAACACTACCACAAGCATGACGATGTCTACTTTAATACTTTCCTACACCAAGGATTACAAGCACGCTTCATCTATAACCGCTATCTTTGATCTTAAGCCATCACAAAAGTTTTTCAAACTGATTATTATTTGTAACATAAATATATTTAGTAAGAGATATTTCAATTTCTTTGTATCCTCATTAGCAACATAAAAGATACAACACAATCAAGTTTACTGTTTAAATATGCAACAAAACATTTGCTTAATTTCCCTTTTAGACATCCATTTACATCAGGTATGTCAAACTCATATGATACTATGGACTGCAAGTTCTATTTTATATTAAGTTGTAGGTCACATTTTTCAATGCTAAAAATAAATAAAATAAAATATATTTGAAATAAATGTATGTTTTGTTTAATAATAGCAACAAAAATGTATAATTAAAAATTTTTTGACTGAATTATATTTATCTTTTTTTCATTCTGTGTCGGTTTGTTATTTTATGATATCTCAATGTGTGTCGAGATATTGACCAGGCCGCAAAAATGTAAATTGCGGGCTGTGAGTTTGACACCCCTGATTTACATTGGTTCAATCACTAATTCACAACATTCCATGTATTTAAATGAACTCAAGCATCAAAGAAATGCATTATAATGATGTCAAGAACTGATATCTTTGAATAGTAACAAAGCATATGAAACTGAATATGGTTTTTTTAGATGGAAATAGAATAAAATCTGTTACAAAATTTGTTGATCAATTAAAACCTTAATATTTATAATCTGTTCAGTATGGTTTAATTTGCATATTTTACAAAAATAAAGATATGAACTACCCTTTCCCTTGCAAATCAATACACAATTATAATATGATTCAACAGTAAACGAAACATTAATTTTTATCAATGATCCAGCTCATGTTAATTTTATTCTAAATTTAAAATAAATGCAGAAAGCCATACTTTGAGAGAAAAAAAGGGCTCAATTAAATATTTAGAATAATTTGTGTTCAGTCACAATAGCATATATGATCATTAGAAAAGGAAAAAGAAACCCTCATAACAAAAGAGGGGAGGGAAAAAAAGTTCTTTTTTCCCTTACTTTAAGAAAAGGAACTAAATATGGCTGAGGTGCAGAATTTAATTCTTTTTGTAATTTTGCTGTGAATTCTTCTGCTTGCATTGTCCCATCCTGTAATGAAAAAGTAATGTAAACACCATTTAAAACTCAGCTTTACAAAAACAATGCGAAAACATTACTACAAATAAAATATTTTAAATGTAACCAAACAAATTTAACACAATTATTCAAAAATATGTATATTCATATTTTTGCACAAACAGTTTTTTTTTTATAAAATTCCAATTTATAAAAATTAAAGATAAATATAAAATTTCATAAGAATCTCTTCTTATTTCAAACATTGCGCCCCCCCCTCCCCAAAAAAAAAGAACACTGTTTTACTAGTAATGTACATTTATATTTCGAGCTCAAATATAAATGAATCAAAATACGAAGTTCATGCTTATTAACTCTTACAGTGATTACACAAAATATTTTAATAGTTTTGGTTAAAAAAAAAAACATATTTACTCGAATCTAAGCTGCACCCTAAATTCTCAACAAGTCTTTGTGGAAAATGAAAAATAGTTTAGAACCTGTAATTGCTATAATTGCCCCATCCAATGTAATTTTTCAAATTTGATTCTAAGCCACACCAGATTTTCAGTAGCTTTAATATTGAAAAAAAGTACGGCTTAGATTCAAGTAAATATGGTAGTTTTTTTTTTAATACATATATAATGCAAAAAGATTTTGAGAAATTACAATTTCCAAGCAGAACTTTATATTAAATAAATATATAGAGAGAATGTTTTTGAGAGAAAAAAACCCAACATATTTTAACATGAGTATAACATATAGAAATATTAGAATTCATAAGCACAACAGAAAGCTACATGTTTTTATACCTATTATTTGAATCTTGTGATAAGTTATATTTAATTATTTGTTGTAGAACAAGTATAATACAAACATATTTTACACAAATAATTATTAAACAATGCAACTTATATACAAAATTAACAGGATTCATCCTAGATTAAAAAAAAAAACTGTATATGCTAAAAATAATGCAAATTAGAATAAAAACTAAATGAGAAAAGTTTAATTTAATGCATTATCTTAATAATAAAGATTTTTAAAAAATGCTTAATTTTTCCTGAAGGTAAAAATAAATAGGAAAGAATAAGAGTATCTATTAATGTATTTAAGAAATTTCACAGTGGTTACATTATGCTTATGTAAAAGATTTTATAAAAACTTTCTTATTACTTTAAATAATCAGCAAAAGACCCCTCATAAGAAAAAAGTTACAAATACATGTATTTTTTATGCAAAATGTTTCCAGAATTAAGATGGTTTACGTTAAACCTCGATAATTTCCTTTCCATTTACACTGTAAACACAACACAAAAAGCCTTATCCAAAAATGATTTACCATGTAGCACTACAATTGTAGGAGACATTTCAAGTATACGAGTGACAATTATTTATCGCTCTATAAATGAAGATATCAGGTTCATAGAAAGAAATTTAGACAATGCGTTGGGAAAAAAGAAATATACAACAAAATTATACAGTATGCTGTTAAAAAATGAAATTTCTTAAATACTGACTTAAGCACAAATTTCTTAAAAATTTTAATTTTTACAATGACAAGTGTTCAAATTAAGCATTGTTTGGGTTAAGCTACATAAATATATATATCATTATAACTAAAAGTATATATTCTGTATGTAAACTAGGAATCATTAACATCATAGAAAAATTCTTCTGAAAAATGCTTGGTATAGAAAAACCTTTCCTTAAGTTTATAAAATTTCAGTCCTGTGTTTTAGTTTACTTCATAATGTGGGGTTATATATTTTCTTATACTAGTGTTCTACTTTCTATGCTGTTTTTTAAACATCAAATGCAGCAGATAAAAGGGGGAGGGGGGTAGATTCTTAAAGGTAGAAATGTAAAAGCAGCTATTTCAGGTACAGGAATAGAAGGTTGAAATTCATATATTAAGATGGACATTCTGGCAGATGAAGTCCCAAAAGTATATCATAGCTGAAGATGAAGTGGAAAATCCAATGTTGATGAAGACAAACACAGCATCCAATTGATACAAAATCAAAACAGACAATCAAGTAATTATATATTTAAGTAATTATCAGGTATTTCGGTAAATACCAAGATCAAATGTTTAGTGGAAAGTATTTTAAAGACTTTCATGATAAGAAATTATCTCTCATCTGCATGACATCCTAGTCCAATAGTTTTTTCAAGGATTTTTCACTCAGTCGCGCAAAAGAGGTTAAGGCTCAAAAGTAATGTCGCAGCCAATATACTTCAAATCTTAGAAGAAATAATTATAGGAAGATCTAAAAATGTATTAGTTAAGAGATTTTGCTTGTAATGCAGTTTCCATTAGGTCTTCAGATAGAAGTTTTTTGGATTTGCATCCAAAAGTCCCTTTTGAATAACATAAAATAGTTTAGAGGCTTGTGCTTTATCAAAAAAGGATGAAATAAAGAAAAACAAATACATTGATTAATCTTTTCAATGTAGAAATTTCCATAAACAGTTGCAGAATTAAGTATTTAACAAAGGCACTTAACTAATAAATCAACAAAGAAGCAAAGGTATATACTCTATAAAGCACATTCAAAAATAATATAATCAAATGGACTGATTATAAACTCTATAATGAGGGGAAGGCAATTTATCAATCAACTGATAATTGTTGAGTTTAATATTTACCAAAGGTAAATTAGTATATAATACTTTCTGAATAACAGGGTCTAATCCTAAAGTGATATCTCTTCAGGAATTCTGAAGGACCTTACAGAATCTTATCTAGTCAATTGACAGAAATAGATTCATTTCTGCTATCCGTCTAGTGACTTATGGTCCAAAAGGAATGCAAAAAGCAGCCCAGGTCATCACTTTTTTTATGAGGTTAATGAAATAAACATTGGTATCAGCAAATCAACATTGTGATAAATATGTTAATCAAATAGCAAAATAAAAGACACAAAAAAAGAATGGCTGTGCAACAAAATTTTAAACCAAAACTAAAGTTGAATTTTAATATTATGGTGAAGGTGAAAAAAAAACAACAACCATTGATTAAATAAGTACCAATACATAATGTAAGACATATTTTTCAGTAATTTTTTAATATTCGATCTAGACATGTGAAAGAAGAAAAGTGAATTTAAGCTGACAAGGAGGGTCAAAAATAACGAAGGATTGCTTGGGCATCCGGTGGATGTTCACCTATGTTTAGCAAAGACATTAAATCCAATGCAAAAGAACATGGAGTCACAACTCCCATATTTAACAAAAGGCAAGTTCCCAAAGGCTGAATGGTTGACTTTTCTGAAAAATATTAACGTGGTGTACTTTCTGGATGATAAAATGCATTTTTGAAAATATGACACGTGCAAAAAATATTTAGTTTTTAATGATAAATAGAATGGAGTACATAGTTTTTGTAAGATAATCTCAATAAAGTAACACTTTAAAAAAAAAAAATCTAGAATGAATCCTGTAATAAATAACACTAAAAAATCAATGAATACTCACTATAATGATGAATACTCACTATAATACCCTGTATCAGATTTCTCACACTTTTGGCAACAGCTGTAGGCTGCTCATCCGCTAATCTGATTAAAGTAGATAAAAAATTCTTGCATTTCTTCTTGGCAGTGTCAGGAGACATCTGCATAAGAATTAAAATGCAATCTATTTCATAGAAAATTAAAATAAACACTACTGCACCATTCGACACATAGAACAAAAAGTCAAATTTTATATAAAATTTTAAAATGCCATTTTATAACAAAGGTTTCACAATTTTTAATAATTCCTTTCATTAATATTAACAAAATTTCCAAATGTTTAGTTAAAAAAAAAACAAGAACACCAAAACTTATATTTATGAACACATTTTTCAGTAATTATCTCAGTGCATATAAGTAGTTTTTCAAAGAATGGTTACCAATAATAACACTAAAAAATATACAGCTTTTATTAAATAATGAAAGTAAAACTTCAGTCATACAAAGAAAAAAAATTATGCGGTTACCTGATTAGACGAACCAGATTGACTGTTTGCTGTATGAACTGTAAGTGGAGCTGTTAAATTACCATTAACACCAGCCTGCAAAATATGATTAGTTGGTTTCAAAATCTGAAAATGAAAAAAGTTTCAAGACATTACTTATTAAGATTAGATTGAATTTTAAATCTTTAGATTAGAGAGCTTTAATGCATTAGTGATGATAGCTGAAGATCCTCAATAAATGAGTATCCAACTCCATCTGGTTCACTGTGAAAGAAAATGATACAGTGAATAGAGATTAAGTTTGAATTTTATACAGTGAAAATAGTTTAACACGAAACTGAAGGGGACAAACATTTTTTGTATTAAAAGATATTGCAAACCCCCATATATCAACAAAAATATTTAGAAGAGTATATTTTATTTACATAAAATGTGTATATGCCTGCATTTAATAAAAACTGTTCAAACATTTATGTAATTTACTCCCGTTATTTAATTATTGCTGATAGACTGTTAGCAATACCAAAATGTTTACAGATTTCTGCTTTTATCTTCTGTTTTTAATCAACAGCCTTAAGAAGCCCCATCTTCATTTTAAGCGATATAGAAGTTTGCTTTCCCCTTAAGCTTCTTGCCATTGTGTTTGTAAAAAAATTGTTCCAAAATAGAAAAAATAATGCAATCACTCAAATTTTACTCACACTGCGATGTACTTATCACTGAATTTTAAAGCCAATTATTGAGAGATGAGATGCTTTTGTGTGACATTTGTAGGGATGAAGGGTTAAAGTAGCTTACAAGGGAAGGGCAGGACTACGGAAATTCATTTGAGGTCGAGACTTGGTGTAATAGTAGTACTTCCTTTAGGGTGTTGAACCCTCAATGTAATTTCACCGAATGGCCAGTCAATTCGGAGAAAATAGCATTTGAAATTCATCCTTAACTTTTATACATTTAAGTTTTAATTTCTTCCAACTATTCTGTAGAGTAGTTGAGAGAATGCCTGTTTACTGTGAGGAAGGACGCATGTGATCCCCTTTTTATTTTCAACTCATTTCATTATTTTTTAAAATTAAATGGTATTTTATGTAATTGTTTTGTATTTTATAAAATAAAAAAAATTAAATAAATTTATTGTTTAAATATATTTATTATTAAAATTATTATTAACTAAAATTATTGAAATTAATTAAAATTATTAATAAAAGTACTATAAATAAGAATTATTATTTTATTATTAAAATTACTATATTAACTTATTAAAATTATTTAAATAAACTTATTAAATATTTTATAAAATAATTTTAAAATAATATAATTTATAAATTATTTTATATTATACATAATATTTTATTTATAGTATATTGTATTTCACATTATAAAACTATTTGTAACTAATTTTATTATAAATATTATTTATTAATATAAAAATATATTTATAAAATTTAATATAAATATTTGTATAATAATAAGAATTTTTTTTTACTTTATAAAATACAAAATAATAACATAAAATATCATTTAATATTTAATAAACCTTTCATAAATAAATTTATTTAATTTTAAAAAATAATTAAATTAATTGAAAAAAAAGTTGATCGCGTGAATCGAACAATCCTCCCGCATAGTAAGCAGGCATTCTCCGAACCACGCTACGGAGTCGTTGGAGGAAATTAAAACTTCATTGTATAAAAGCTAAGCATGAATTTTGAAGGCTATTTTCTTCGAATTGACAGGCCATTCGGCAGAATTACATTGAGGGTTGAACACCTTAAAGGAGTCTCGACCCCAAATAAATTTCCTTAGTCGTGCCCTTCCCTTGTTAGATAAGCAAAATTGCTTATGTCACAGGCTATTCCTGGGGTATTTCGGTCAAGTTAGCTTCTTTTCCATGAAACATGTGAAAATACCTCTCTTTCATTTAATTTCCTCTTAATCTAGCCTGCATGGCTGGTGTTTTCCGTACTTTGTTCATTCCCATAAAGGAAATCTTTCCATGTTAAGTGACTTCCGTTCGTGTTAAGAGAAAAAAGAGAAAAAAAAAGCATGAAAATACATAGTAGTTTGTCAAGATTGTTGTATTATTTCGTGTTAACTGATATTTTGTTTTATGCATTTTTGCATTAAATAAATTTCACCGTATTTTTAATTAAGGTATGACATGTTATGCAAGACTAATTTAATAAATTGTGCTATTAAGTTAATGCTATAAATTAAATGTTTAAAATATCTTGATAAACTGAAGTAATATTTTTCAGGAAAACTTTCTACCTTTAAAAATTTACTAAACATTTCATATTTTCGTCCTTAGAATTCAAGTTCAATACATATATGCCTGTGTAGCACCCCTCCAAAGTACATTAAAATGAAGTGCTGACTGCTCTGTTTGCTCATGCTTACCATTTTCTCAAAAATTATTACAGTAATTCCTTACAAAGTTGTTTTACTTTTATTGCCAAGATGATTTGGTACTTGTGTATAAGCTCGTCAACCCATAGATTTGCAAAGATTTTTCCGAACAAAAACGAGGTTATTGTGTTTGAGCATGTGCAAGAACATTTCTCGCATTATTGGTTAATGAGCATTATGGGCGCAAATGTTTGATTTGGTGAAAATGGTCAATAGGCTAATACACATATACTGATGTTTTTAATGTTACAGTAAATTAAAATTACAACGCATAATTTTGACATTATAATAAAAAATTTTTACAGAAGTTTTTATCATTTCCAAAGTCAAAGTCAGGTATAAAGATAAATACAGAGTTAAACAGTATAAGAGTGTGTTACTTTTCCTATTACTTTAATAAAACAAAAAATTTATACTTTCACAATCTAAAACATATTTGCTTTGTCACAAGTAAAAGAGAGAGAAATACTTAAGCTTCCGTTATGAACTTATCAAAAACAACAAAAAGTTATATAAATCGATGCCAAGATCTTCATTTCTATTGTCATGTCATAAAAATTCTTAAATATATTAATTTTATTTACTTCTCCCTAATATTAATTAGATATTATATCGATGTGAACATTACTTATTCAATTACAAAAAATTTCCTATAACTTCTTTATTTTATAGTTCCATTTACATGATCTATTCTAAACTCAAATAAACAACGAAACAATAAGAGAATTACAGCTAATCTCTCCAAAATTAAACCAAATGTTTAACACTTTTTTGTTCAATAGTTTTCACTGGCCAAGCTATTATGATTATTATTGTTACTATAAACACTGATGAAAAGGAAATACATAAGATTAATTAAAGTTTTAATTAAAAAAATATGAATATTGAAAATAAGCTCATTTTAACTTGTAATTTGGGTTAATATGTGTAGAAATAATAAAAAGAATATTATATGAAATAATTTTTAAACTAGTGAAAACAATTTCTAAGCTATTGAAAACTTATTCATTCATTTTCAATGCTCATAAGTATTTTTTTTTATTATAAACATTTCAGTAAAATTTTTTTGAAAAATAATATTCATATACCACATGTCATTTCATACAACCATACAATTCTTAATTAAGCATTTAGAAGTGTTATTCAAATGCATCCAAACATTTATTTCTAATTATATATCTTGCACACATCCATATACTGCATTTATAAAAAATATTACCTTAACAATACCACTTTTGGGAGTATTTGGGGTGGAAAGCCTAGTTGTGCCATCATTTATCGTAGTTGACCCTTGCTGAATAATAGTACCAACAATTGATTGAGGAACAGTTACTGCAACCTAAAATGACACAACTTTTATTTTCAAACATAAGCCATGATGTGAGAAATTATGTGACAATGACTGTATAATTTCATTCAATTTCTAATTAAAATAAAATGATTAATTCCTCACAAAATACATGGCAGTACACTGAGTATAATATTAAGATTTACAAAACATTAACAGTTTATAATTTTTCCTTATCATTGAAATATTCATTATTTTTCTTTATTAAATAAAGGAATCTATACTTTATAAGATATTTCATCACACTTTTATTTATAATGTATGCAAATGACTTAAACCTGATCTCCAATGTCCCTCTACGATTTACACAACATAAAATTAAATAAATAACAAGCAGTTTTTTTTTAGAAAATTTTGAGAATTACTTTTATTCACAAGCAATATCATTATTTAGAAAGTTAAAACTCATAGTACAAATAAGATATACAAAGATTCTACAGTTACAAATACATAACTTTGATTTTTATCATTTTAAATCTACAATTGAAAATATCTGTAGTACTGTAAAATAATTGTGGTAGAATCTCTTAATTCTGAACAAATACGTGGTCTCAGTAAATGAAACTAAGCCTTCAGAAATTAATCTAAATGTGCGTGTGTGCATATATGCATATATAAATGCACAAACATTGTCATTAGAATTGAAACACCAAGGAAAGAAAGCAAATGACAACACTTAGTGTAAATAAACGGCATAGTAGGAAGAAAACATTATTAAATTTGTAAATAATTTTTTTTGGGGGGGTATACAGATTCACATACAGCTGCTACCTCTGGTGGCTGAAACAGTTATAACCCAGGTAAGCATCAAGTAGAATTAGGTTTGGATGGCAGATAAGGACAAGTTTTTCCATGCTGCTTTAAATCCTCACCACACTTCATCAATCATAATGGCTGAAAAAATGGGGGTGGACTAGTCTCTGAACAACCCATGACCAGATATTTTTGATGGACAAGAGATCTGGAGGACATGCTAGACAAGGCAATAGCTGAACATCCCCTGTGTTGTTCTAGGTCAGGACGCAATAAGCAACATGTAGTCTTGCATTATCTTGTAGAAAGATATTCGCCAAAGCCTTAAAAGCACCTATTGATTTTAAGATCTGCGAAATGCAACAGTGTTTGTTTAGATTACTGATGACATGAATACCTAATAGCTGCTGGTATATGTATGTACCTAATAGCTGCTTGTACCATCGCACTATAAGTGCAGGGCCCATATGACAATATGCAATATAAACAGGTTACGTGCAGTTTTCTTGGTGCCATCAAGAACGAATACTTCCATAATGATGTTGCATGCAGAACCGGGACTTGGCTGACACAGCCACTGCACATATCTATATGCTGTTAGAAATTTATCATTAATTTGCATCTTATCTTAATTTATGTTTGGACTGCCTCTGATTAGAACATTAACAATAATTGAAGTAAAAGGCTTCTAAAAGTATGACAAATTTAATAAAA
>BMAV01019506.1:0-14929 GCA_019973955.1 Trichonephila inaurata madagascariensis
TTCTTTTTGGGAAATGCAAAAAACACATTTTTATGTTTCTTCGACTTTTTTTTTTTTCCCGCCTACCACACAACACTGAATTTTTGAATTTACAGTTTTAAACACAATATCTGTTAAATGTCACCATCTATTATCGATACATTGATGAGGTTTGTTTCGAAAACTTTGAGCCACCTTTTCAAACATATCGAGCGGGGTATAGTCGATTTCGTCTTGGATGTTGTTCCGTTGATCTTTCAGGGTCTTGGAGCGATCCTTATAAACCAGGGACTTGAAATAAGCCCCCACGGGAAAGTAATCAGGAGGGGATAAATCGGGTGATCGTACAGCCCAGTTTACGTCCTCTCGCAGGGAGATCAGTCATTGGGGGAAGGCTACTCTTAAAACATTCATGAAAACCCTTGGGGTGTGAGCTGAGCTGTTGTAACTTCACCTTCTCAAGAACCCTTTCTTGGAGAGCGAGTAAAAATTGTTGAATCTTTGTCATATAATCAGTCTGAATTGACCCCGAACTCGTTCAAAAATTTAGGTGTTCTAACGGTTTTAGGCCCTTTTTCCATTTTTTTGGAAACATTCCCCGTTACTTGAAGGTTCCATCCCCCTTTAAAACACATTTGATCAAGAGGAACACGACCCGTGGGGGAATATAAAAGTGACGATGAAAGGCGTTCACTGCCACCGACCGACCGTTTAAAATACCCTCCAAGGCAAAACACCCGCTGCCGATCACAACATGTTTACCGAGACGGGCAGAAACACAACTATCCCACTCCACCCCTTCCAACAAACCCCACGCCCCCCCCTCCTTACGAACATCAAGAAACATTTTAAAAAAGGGGAAAGTTCCCACGCCCCCCCCTGCAAAACCGGGGCGCGGTGTGATATCTATATAAACCAGAACTATAGTCTTCACGCAAAGTCCATCGTTTTGGCGTGGTTGCTAAAGTACCGCTTGGGAATGGAAGGTGCTCGATTGAATTTTCCTCCTTCGGGACCCTGCCCGTACAAAGGAACCTCACCCTTCACCCCAAAAGTCGTGGTGCCATTATCTACCGAAAAAACTACCAAGCCGTCGACAAATGACGCAAAAGCCGTCAAACCAAAAATGACCAACCCCCCACCCGTCCCCCCACGAATGAGAATTTTCCACACGCTGCACGAATATGGTATCGTTGCCGCCATACGCCGAATTACTGTGTTTGGGGTAATGTGGCGGTGTGATATCTGTATAAAAGTATTACTAGTCATCACGCGAAGATTATCGTTTTGGCGGGTACCAAAGTACTGTTTTGGGGGAAGGACCTCAGATTACCTTCCTCCTTCACTTATATATATCAAAAAAAATAAAATTTTAATGACATTTTTCAAAGTTAATGGGAGAAGAACTATTGAGGGAAATAGTTAAGAACTACAACATAAGAAATTCTGGATAAAAAAAATTTAAAAAAGTTTTAGGGGAGATTTAAAAAATTGAATCAGAATTTGAACAATTTTTATTTTTAATTCAATGTTTAAACATTGTTTTTATTAAAAAAAATAAATGTCAAACTAATTAATAGAGAATTTTAAAATATACACAACTCAAATTTCACCGAAATAACTCTGTCCTTCTTTTTAACTTAAACCCCTCAATTAGTGTGATGAAATATATAAAAGTATTTTTACTACTCATCTTTAAAATTATTTTTAAAAGCTAAACTAAGACATGATAATAATAAGCATTTTAGTTACAGTATCTATAATTACAATTCAAAATAACTCATCCATATCGGAATGTTTCAAATTGTACTACTTTCAGAGCATAAAATAAATCAATATGTCGTACTAAGCATTGTTACATATGTATGTTTCATTAGTTTGTTCAAGTAATAATAGTTCAAGTTACTTTAAGAATGATTTCCTAAAAGTACAAAGTTAATAGCTACCACTAAAGTATAATTACCCTAATAATCACTGCATTAGAACAGTACAATTGATGGCTATTATCAATTACTTTGTTAAAACAATTGTAACTTTTAATCCTATTTTTGAAAACAACTTTGCATACAAAGTTGTTTTTTATTTTAGAATAATGTTTACTACTCTTTTTCCTTATAAAATATTGGCAGTATAAAATTTGATTAGAAAACGCACACTAAAGTAGGACATTATGCAAATAAAATTTATATAATTGTACTATCAACTACATTTTTACTAACTAATGGATTGTAAAAAATACAAAGCGTAAATATAGACAAGGAGTGTTTATAATAAAAATATCACAAAAATGCACTAAATGAAATAAATGTCCATATATCCCAATGGTAAATATAAATCCCCCCACACACATTTTGAGTTAAAATATTACATATCTAAACGAAAAGTATATTCATAAACAAATACAAAAAAATGAAGCCTAATGAATTATATCGAACAATACCCAGAAAAATAAATGAAAATTTATCAAAACTATCTCAAATCTACCCAGGACAAGCCCCCTCACGCAGAACTTTGTCCGAGGGCCTTTTTCAGAGCTTTTAGTAATAAAATTCTATAATTCAGTAGAGGAAATCTAAAAATCTTATTTAATGCAGGGTATATATGTTTTGGCATAGTCCTCGGGCAAGTGACAAGGATGACACCTAGCTGGAACCCCCTCTCCAAGCTATTACATCACGCGCACAGAAGGACGTAAGACCACGACACAGTTAACTCTCAGTATTCCATGTACGCGGTGAGTATTCAGATGCACTACGGCAGGCATGGGCATTAAGATGATGGACCAACAAGACATTTTGGAATGACCGTTTTTACTAACGTCTACAACACGCATACAGTGGCGTAACGTAGAATATTTGGGCCTCCTGCAAAGTCAGGTTTTAAGCCCCCAAGTTCAATTTTACAAAAGCTTACAAAGGCAATCAGGCTTTGGGTCCCCTAGAGTGGTGCCCCACACTACGGGGGTGTATGTTACGCCCCTGCACGCATACTAAAAAATAAATATTTTGTGGAACAGCAAAGCCAGCTAGACTGGAGAATCGGCTTTCCACAATCTATGCAACTGTGTTTATCAAAGCAAATGTTTCGCTAAATGTGTAGATGACACATGTAAGTTTATCGGAAGCGTACGATGACGCTTAACACTCACTGTCACTGAAAGGAAAAAAAGTGATCATTGAGATAACAGCCATATAAATGAATATTTCCCCACACACTGACTGAAGGGAGAATAAATGTCGATGATTAACTTTTCTCTATAGCACAGGATTGGCTATTGAGACATCACCCAGACCTTGCATTTACGCGAATTCGGTGCTCGTATTGATGTCAAGCCCAAACACGGACATGACGCGGGACTCGGCAGTGAAGAGATTGGTACATGCATCGGTATCAGATTCATCGACTTAAGCATGTTCTCCGCTAGCTGTATTAAATGCGATTTTGACTCACGGTGTAGCAGTGGCCCCATGCTGTTAAAGCATTTAATTTGAAATTTTGGGGTTTTGTGTGTTTTGTAATAAAATAGTAATCTGTCATATTTTTAAAAATGGGTACAATGTCGAAAACAAGTGTTAAGAAAGAAGCATTCCAACTTTATTACAGAATGGGCACACCTACGCTCCTGGATGGACCGCAACCCCTTTAAAAAAGGGGGAACCGGGATAGTTCGTCCACACCTGCACTAGGGATTTAATTCAGGACACGCCGGGCCATAAGCTCATGACCATGGTCACCAGGCTACCGCGGACCCAAATATTTACAAAGGTGTATTCCGATAATAATTACTCAAAAACATCTTTACAGTAAGTATTCTAGTTTAAAAATGTTTACAATTTGTAATTGCTCTTACTAAAAATATAAAATATTTGCATTTAAAAAAATTTTACAATTAAATTTCATAAGAGAAATGAAAATATACGAAAACTCCATTTTTTCTAGATAAAAATAGTTCAAATTCGAGCTTTGTTTATATAATGAAATTTAAAAAAGAAGACACTCTTTGAGTTGCAAATAAACACTGTCCATCCACTCATCTGACATCCATTATGACCTTTTCACTTAATTACATGCAAAATTTCGATTGTCCTTGATTTTCCTGATTTATTCAACTGATGTTGTTTATAAATAAAAAAAAGTAATATAAAAAATAGTTTTTTAAATCAATTCCTACTTAGATCAACAACGAAAATTTTTATTTTAGCCACTTTTTATTAAATAGTTACAATTAATATAAATAAATTTTATATATATAGGACAGAATCACAACATTAAGTGGCAATTAGTTTTTAATTATCATTAAAAGTATCGTATTGTCCTTTTTAAATTTCAGTCCAACTGAATGCTGTAACACGGAGAAAAAACCTTTTCAAGTTTTGACACAAATCGCCAAAAAGTTCGCCAACGTGGCTGTATTTGTAATTCTTTAAATAATTAGTTTTAATCAATTAGTTTTTATTAATTATAATTAATTTATTGTATTGTCATCCAAAATAATCCTCTATATAAAATTTCAGCTCAATTCAGCGCTATAAAAATGAACGATTGAAAATTCCACCAAGATAAATAAATAAATATACAAATATATAAATAAATAAAAAAAAATATATATAGACAGTGCGAGCTAATAGTAGGAATTGAAAAAGATCGTTCTCTTAAAAACAATTACGATTATTTTAACGTTCTCAGTTCCTTTAAATAAAAAAAAAAATCGAAACTTTTAAGTTGGTGTGTACAAGCGAAACGCTCTTTTTCACTACACCAATCGGAATTCTTTTGCTTGAAAATAATTAGCTAATTTATGTAAGTATGAAAACCGAAACAGAAAAGAATCAATGGTAAACTTCAATTTGTATGCAATGTGTACTTTGTTAAGAGCAAAGAATGAAAATAAGAACTAGAAAAGAACATTGTTTTTCAATTTTCTACTGATTCTTTTCTATTTGTCTAAACAATGATGCAGAGGGAAAAAAAAAGTTTTTTTTACGTGTCTGAAAAGGTCAGGATAAGTACATGTCTCTGTTTTTTTTCATGAGAATGTTTCTTACTTATCGTTTACTGATACAAGTTTAGGTTAAAAGAAACAAACTATGACCTTCTACAAATCTTTTACAGTTTTATTGAAATGGAATATAAATAGTAAATGTACTGTAAATAGAAAAAGGAAAACTGACTTAAACAAAATGTATTGTTTCAATTTTCATGTAAAATATAATAAATGTTTACTTTTAGGAAAGCTACATAGAGTTTTAAAAAGCCCTTTTATAGAAATTTTTTATTGTGTATTTTGTCCCAACTTTTTTTGTTAAAAAATATTTTTCCAAACTTTATATTATCAGATGGTATTTTTTTTTAAGAAAATATTCAGTGTCATATAAAATTTTTTAAAATTTTAAAAAGATCCTGGTTTATCAATTACTTTTTTAATTAAATTACAAAAATACTACTAAAGTGAGAGAGAGAGAGAGAAGAAAAGAGAAGAGAGAGTTGCTTGTAATTTTAATAAAAGGTTGAAATTCCCCTTTTTTTGTAATGATATAAGATATATATGATCTATAAAAAAAGCCTATTTACATACCTATCAAAATCCTGTTATAAATTGATATATTTTATGAAATATTCCATGAAATTCATAAATCAGACCTAACAATAAAAATAATAAATCCTTGGAGAACGTTTAAGCAAGCAAACACTCTCTTTCCTTTTCGCAAGACCAGGATTTAAATTTTAAGACTCGGTTTCAAAACACTATTGTGCGGTTAAAACATAAACAAAGCAAGTTTGCTTCTTTGTGAAAGAGCTTATATGCCCAGATCAATACTAAAACGTTCTACGAATATTTCTATTGCACAAGCAGTTCAAAATCGATTTTCTGCTGTGAAGAAAAGATGACAAATTAGATTCTTTTTAACTCATTTAATTGACTCAGAAAACCAAGAAATGTTTATTTTTCATATATATATAAATCACTTAGACCTCATAATGCAATTGCCTTTATCACGAGAGAGAGAGAGAGAGAGTGTATCTAAATCTCTACAATCAAAAAATCTCTAAAACAAGGGTATCAAACTTGCCACCCGCGGCCGAACATTTTGCGGCCCGGCCAATATATCGACAATAAAAATATATAAAATAAAATAACAAACCAAAGCAGAAAAAAAAATAAGGTAGTTAGAATTCGCTAAATGAATTTTTATTATATTTTTTTTTTTTTTTTGCATTATTAAACAAAATGCGTCCATTTTTTTTAAATGTACCAAAATTAAGTACCAATGTTTCTAAGAACATTGGTTTTTTTTCTCGACTCACCGAAAGTTAAACCCTATTTGCTGGCCCAAGTTAGCCTTTGAGTTTGACACCCTTTTTCTAGAATTCCATAATCAAAAATTAAATTATTATAATTGCATAAAACAAACTGGAAATTTAAGAAACACAAAAACTCTATCAAATTACCATAATTACACATAAAGGACCTCTAAATTTAAAAATCACAAAAGTTTCATTATTTACTTTTACTTAAAAAAAATCTTAATTTACCATTACAAAAACCTATAATTACCGTAATTACTTTAAAAAAAACTATAAAATTCATAATAATCACCCAAAAATCTCTTTAAATTACCATAATCATTGCACACACTAAAATATCCTAACAAGAAAAACAGTTTCTTCAATGTCACATCATCCCCACTCAATTTTAAAAAAATTCATTGCTATTTGTAACAAAAGAAAGTAATTACGCAATTTTTATGAAAAACCCTGTGTTTTTATCTATTACTCTTTTTGATTACTTTTAACTATATTTTTCCCCCTGTAATTGAATAGAATCAGAATTTTTTTATAACATTCTTTCTTACAAGGTTGAATTTTAGGACTGGAAATTCTTTTAAATACACTGCCCAATAATTTTTAATAAGATCAATTTACGTTTTCTGTTTACTTTTTTCGTTTTCAGTACAGTAATTACATTGCGCATTTGCTACAATTTTTATTAATATTTTTGAGAATTCCTAAAAATTCTTCAAGGCCCATCGATAGAAAATAGTTAATGCAAAAGTAGGATCTGATCTTTATATACTTAGTCCTCGTACAAAAAAACGGCATCTACTTAAATAGTATTCTCGAAACATCTTTTCGTACGTTCTGTTTTTAAATTTTTCAACTCTAATCAGGTATGGAGACAAAATACTAGTTGATATAATCAATATTTATTATAGTCACAGATCTTGAAAATAGAAAAAGTTAATCTAATATTACCTACCCATTTCGCTAGATATTTTTTTGGTACTAAAAGACTATTTATGGTTTTAAGTATGGATATATTGTTGTTGTTACTTATTCCACCTGATCTACAGTAACACCAATCAAAAGGGCCACGAAATTCATCGCGGTGAAGGGCTATTTTTACCCCTGTCGTTATCCTTAACTTTGGGGCACCATTCAGGTGACAGTACGATTTGGCTCGATTCCACCCCAGTTTAGAGGGAATTGTCAGGGTCCTCCCACTTCTCTTCCCATTCCACCAACCTCACGAGAGGACTTGCGGCACGACGTTTATCTAGAATACTCCCCATGCCGTGAAGGCACGATATATTTACAAAACATCCATGCCTTCTCCGAACCCAGGCCCTAAAGGCAACGCAGTCAAGTCACTATGGATATATAAGTCATAGCATTAATTTTTTTCATTGCAATCAAAAACAGTCTCAAGCCCACACCTCTTCATTTAAAATGGATACGACTTAAAATTTTTAAAATTTGGGGAATATGCCCCGTGTCCCTGCAAGCCCAGTAGGGATTATTTCCGCAAAAAACCCCTTCATAGCGGAAATCACCCAGCATAAGAAACATTCCTGCTAAAAGTAATGTTTGTAGGTCTTATAATTCAAAAGAAATTTTTTGTCTTTTTACGCCTCCATAACCACACCTCTCCCTTGAAGTTTATTTCTCAAAGCCGGTTCTTAACGGATCTCAACTGAACAAAAAACATGAGTCAAATTTAAAATATAAAAATCTAATGTTTTTGGGGGGTGTCGTAATAAGTGAGTAAATCGCTTTCTCCTATATAAATAAGAAGAGGGGGATTCAATGTTGTTTATGTATTAAATCTATGTGCAAAATATTATTTTATCATTGCTAAATAAAATTAAACTATAGAGATATTGCAATATCTTTCAATATTATTTTTCAATAATTCTAGACACAGTACATTGTGCCAAAAAGAACAGATTCTATTAATTTTAAATACATTAAAAACCCAGCGCCGTCCAAGCGCTATAAAGAAAACCCAAGAGCCTATCTCTTATTGGTACAGCAAAACCAAGTCCTATGCGTCAGCTAAACCGAAGAAACTCTCTAACCAAAACCAAGGGACTATCCTATCTGCCCACTTTGTTCGAAGGTCAACCACCTTCTCATTTTATAAACAGCAACCTCCCTCGCAGGTGCGTAGAAATGCGCCAACAGCATGCAATAATCTACCTCCCACAGTAGCCAGACACTATATATGGAAACAAAATAATTTCTTCAAAAAGTTCTTTCAGAAAGCAGTGGGTTTTCCACTCGTGGAATTGAGTCTGTTTCGATACACCTCTTCCCAATTAAACTTGAATCCTAGAGGTAGACTTCCAAGAGTCTGTGACGGGGCTTTATCGTGCCTTTCATTAAATCCTCTTGGGGAATCTTTGAGGCCAGAATGGTATTTCATTCCAACCAACTCAAGAAGAAAACGTGATATGCAGATTAGAAATGATTATAAATATTGCAGCTTTAGTATTCGTGAGTCTTAAAGAGATCGGCAAGAAGTCGGCTGGAGGCCGGAGAGTATTATAGAAGCCGTATAGAAGTCGGTTAGAAGCCAGAAAGTTGCCTAGTAGCCGGATCAAGTTGGATTATAGTAATATATAGAAGATATAAAGCTTGGTTGCTGCATATCGGTAAGCGATAGATTATTAAGCTGTAATTATAGAGCAGATTCTACATAGTTAAGGAATTGGCTATAGATAAAGATTCGGAGGTTAATTTATCATAAAGATAAGTAGGATTTAATGCGCTATTTGCTAAGAGTTGTTAATTACGTTATATCACTCCTGATCATTTTCCTCTAAGCATTTCTTAATACATATTGAAAAAATAATAAACTTGTTTTATTATGGAAGGTTCGAGTGGTCAATATTTTATTCCTACAAATCTAGGTCACGTGGATGAAGAGGTGATACCCCCGGGAAAGGGGTATCACAAGTTGAATTCTCCCTTAATTTAAAAACCCAAGTTAATAAGAAAGATTTTATCTCAGAACATCTGAAGCAACTGTTCTAGAAGAATTTTAGCCACATATACCTGCAAATGCCAGCAAGATCTTTATTACATGCATTGAGACTCCTCGAGGCAACTTGACACTTTGTCGCCGTAATCCAGCATTTCTCAAGCTGAGGGTGCGTCCCCCTAGGGGTTGTGGTAACACTACGAGGGGGGGCGAGGATATTGAAAAGTCGAAAACAAAAGATTATTTTAAAAAAATTATTAATTTACTGAAAGTAAACAAAATACATTCTGACATACTAAAGAATAAAATACACATTTGCACTGACATAATACGCTTATAAATGTATCAGTATTGCACTATCTATATTTTATAATTAATTTAAAAATATTAAGATAAGAACAACCTTAATAATTACCAATGACCCCATGGACGTCATATATATATAATTAAATATAAAAATTAACTCCTATGTTAATAATTTTGTATGGTTTATATTTAATCCCTTAACTGTGAGTTAAAAGTTACGCCATTCGCTCCCCGATACCGTTTCCACCTCCACCGTTTTCCATGTAGGCGCGCGTATGTGATGTATTGGGTGGGGAGCAATTCGCAATAAGCAAATTCTCTGAAATAAGTAAATTCTTCGCAAACACTGCCAATGTCCTTTTATTACATTCCAAAGCCTTCGGAATTTTTTTAGGGAAGCAGTGCACAGAAAAGATCGTACTTCGGAAAGATGTATAAATAGGTTCTGGGGAATTAATGCTTTGGCTGAGCGAGACATTTATATACGCCGATGACATGAGGTTAAAGTGGTATTGTAGCTTTAGCGTCATAATGTATTATTTAATGAAAAACATTGTTATTGTACGGAGAGTGGGGGTGCGATGAAAATTATGATTGAATATTGGGTCGCAAAAATTGAAACTTTAAAAAGCAATGCCGTATAATCCCAACTATTGCTCAGTTTTTAGGAATGAATTACTTACATTGAGCATGGGACTTGATGCCATCCTAACCAAGAAAGACTACGAAGAACTGTCTATTTTACCAGATAGTTGCACTTTCCTCCAACACCTTAATAATTGGATGAATATTTTAGACAAGATAAGGATCATTATGCTGTCTTTTTTAAACTTTATCTCCAAAGATCATGATATCCATTTTCAATGGACCTCTTCACATGTGAATATACATGACAACGAAATAGGAAAGGAGGGTTTCAGCTATCTTAACCCATCCTCTACATATCTGACATTTCTAGAATTACATTCAAGAGAAAAAGAAGAAGAAATTGGACGAGTTGAGAGAGCCTCCGTCTCATTATTGGTACATCAGCAAAAAGCCGGGATGGACTCTTAACCTTTCATGCGATAGAGCTGCTCAAACCGCTATTTCAAGATTTTCCAGCGGACACGTTAAGAACCTAACATTCTCTGAGAACAGAAAGATTTTTCCTGACTTTCCTAAATGCCATAGTAATGAGCCATTTTATATGGACCTCTCATCAGAGAGAAAATGAATAACAATCTACCAACTGTAATTGATTTCTCGAAAGTCAACAGTTTCACTGACCTCGTCTGACTGCCTCAGGTACACGGGTGAGTGAGTGAGTGAATGTTATAATCGCATTGTTTAGCTACACGAGGGATTTTGGCAACGTACCTCTAATTTTAAACCATGGTCAAGTGACGAGGACGAAACCTGAGCTGGCGCCCTCTAACTTAAGCTCCTAACTTCCACACCACACCAACTGAAGGACGTTTGAGCTCTCGACTGATTTAACGTGAATTGCTTCCCTACACGATGGGTCTTTAGCGGCACTAGGCTCGAACTCATGACACGCCGGGCACAAGTCTTACCTTGGCTCAGATACCCGGGGGGAAAGAAATAAGAACACATTTCATCCTCATTATCAGACACTTTTCCACTTATAATTTCTTTAACGATATCTTCCTCATGCCGTGGGTAGCCTAGTGGTTAGAGCATTGGGCTTCAGACCGGAGGGCCTGGATTCGATGCTCGATCCCATCAAATATCCTCCTAATACACACGAAGCATGTGCTTATTAAATCAGTGGGTCCAAAAGTCCTGTGGGTGGTTGCAGAAGAAACAGGGTGCTAGAGAATATTTCCCCGTACGCTCTAACTCATGCATAAATTGTGGTGATGGAGATAGGTGGTGTAGCCATCTATCGTGTAGAAGTCCAACATGTCACATACTCTGGCAACTTTTCCTCCTTCTTTTCACAAAGGACACGACGGCAACAACAACATCTTCCTCTATTATAGACCTTACTACTGACATCATTATCAATACTTCAACAAAATCGTGTAATATCTTCCATGTTGTTATTCCCAGTTTTGCTTAGGCTTTTCTCATATTGAAAGCTTTTGACAGCAACTTGATCCTCTTAGTGATTGGAAGATCTAGTCTCTCTCTCTCTTCCGAACAAAATATTCATCCGAATTCCGAAAATTAAGAATTATATATGACAATCTAATATCGAAGAATGATATCACAAATGATTGTTTTACGATGATTGCTTATCAAGGAAGTCATGATAAAATTGTGTTCGCATGTAAAAAATAAATTTTAGATAGATTATATTAGGAATATGTCGAGTCCGGTAGCTAAGAGGTAGCGTGCCCGCTTCGTAATCTTAAGGTTGCGGATTCAATCCCGGCTAGAGTCTATAGATTTTCTGGGTGTAAAATCATAGGCACACATGTCATGATTATGCAGCATGTAATTTGACTCTGATATATACTCTCGGCAAAATTAAATAACGGTAATATTCAGCATCTGATGTGAGTGTGGATTAAATTAATTTAAGCACCAAAATTTGGTAGCGAGATCCGCCACTAGATGATGTCACCATTGAAATGGATCTCTCATTTGAGGACTTGCCGTTTTTACAAAGGTAAAGTAACTAAAATGCAATCTCATTGGAGAAAATAAAAAAAAAAAAAACATTATGGAATATTTAAAAAAATATTGACTAATACTTTTACAGTCCAAGCAATTTCTCTCCTTATTGAAATATCTGTTCAAAAGTTTTCCCAATTTTATTTCCGCACTACATTAACGTAATTCCAATGCTTTTTAAAAAGTTCAATGCTTTCTTTAAAGGCATTCCTTCATTTCACATTCAGTGATAATTTACTTCAGTAATGAATCAACGGTTCGACAGAGAACGGCTCAAATTTAATTTATTGGAATTTTTACTGTGGTTTTGTACAATTGTTTTCTTAAAGTGAATGTGTCAAAATTATAATAGACATAAACGAACTACATCCCGGGTGTCATTTAATAAAACCACTCAAACGCGAAAGTTTATTAACTTTAGAAATAAACCCATTCAAGTCTAAGAATACACTATTATTGTGTACTTCATTAAATTGTTCAAATTCACTTCATAAAGAGGTATTATTCTTTCTAGAGAAGGATTTCTATGGGACAGTGAAAAATGGAGAAATTGGAATCTCTTGACGCATATTTAAGAAGTAATTCTTTTGAAGACGTCATTGTTAAGTGGATTTTGTATTAATTTAAATGTCATCTTTAATTATACAAGATGTCATTCGTTTTCATTATACTCACCCCGCGAATTGTATAGCAATCAATTGTATTGTTAAAGAATTAATTGGTGAAATTAATTCAGAATTTTTCAAACTAGTGGCAACAGCAACACACTTTTTTTCAGGAAAAATTAAGAAAGCGCTTTAAAAATTCTTAAGATGGTGTTTGTTTAACTACATGTTTAATTCAACTTTTTCAAATAAAAAATGGCTTTATTTTTTCATCTTCTGTTTGAAAAAACATGTCCTTCGTCTTCAAATTCATAAATATTAAAGCTATATTCCATTTTCGATAGAACTTTTAGAGAGGAAGCTGTTCTACCAAAGAAAGACCTTGGTTTATTTTTTAAGCCTAAAAAATGTCTTTAAAAAGTTCAAAAACCTTTCAAATAAATTAAAATTTCTTGCTACAGTTCTTGGATACCGAATAAAATATATATTAGCGCATTGATAAAACACGTGAAAATCTCTAATCCAAGCAACACAGGATAACATTAACATTAATGAAAATAATTTTCAGAGATAAAATGCAAGGCTGTTATGAATTTTTATCATATATTTCAATAAATTTCAAATTTATTGTTTCAGGAAAGTTTTAACAGGCTTCTATATTCTACATTTCTAAGAAACAAAATTATTTTAATGATGTTAAATGTTACAATTTTATGATTCATTGTTTTTCAGAACAATGTTTCATAGTTCATAATTCAGAAGAAATTTCATGTTATTTGCTTATACATAATAACTATCTAGAATATTTAATAATTATCACTTATGATAAGAAACGTTAAAAGAAAATCGTCTGAAAGGGGATATAAAAATATGAATGTAATATTTAATGTACTCTCCTTCCCCTTTTTTTTTCCCTTCTTTCTTTTTTTTCCCACTCTATTTATCTTTTTTCATTTTAAAAAAAAGTAAAGAAAAGAAAAAAGGGTAGGAAAAAAGAAAGGGGGGAAAAAGAAACAAAAAAAAACCCTTTTTCTCTTTTTTATCTCCCCTTTCTTTTTTTTTACTACCTTTTTTTTCTCCTTTTCTTTTCTTTCCTCTACCTTTTCCCCTTTTCGTTTTTTCTCCCTTTTTTTTTTCTACCTATCTGAGCCTACATACCAATAATATTGTATTTGAGTTTTCATTTTTCCCTCATTTAATATTTAATTATCATATTTTTATTTAAAAAAAAGTATTTCAATTCACTTAACGTTTATTACATAAATATGTTTTTCCCTATACTTAATAATTTATTTTAAAAAAATTTAAAAACCCTTTAAAAAGTTTTTTTTTGTTCCAAAATAATATATTTTAAAAAAAATATTTTAACTTTTGGAAAATTTTCAAAAAATTGCAAATTTCAAAAAAAACGCTTATCTCATTAATCCTTGTAAGCGTTTTATTATGTTCTAGATATTTAATACATACAAATTCGATTTGGATACAACTATTATCAAAATAACAATAAAATTTTACCAATTGGAAATCTCCTTATCCCACAAATATATTTTGGGATACTTATAATAAAATAATCAATTTCCCTATATATACCAACAGAAAGCAAGCACGAACTTGATAAAATAAAACAACAAACGAATGGTAATTATCTACTAATCTAAGAAAAAATACGTGTACTGCAACTGCTATTAAGGATAAACAATTTTTTGTGTAGATATTATGTGACATTCATGTAAAATATAATCATATTTCTGATACAATTTAAGTAGTGCAATCGCATTTATTTGCTACTGCAAACTCCATTATTAGATAACAATAAAGATGCATCTTGTCGCCCAGCGAATATGGTGGCTATGACCCTCGGCTTGTAACTGAGTGGGTTCGGGTTGTATGTTCTTCGGGAAAGAAGTCAGTCTTCCGCTTGTAATAGATTCCCGTCTCGAAAGGAAAGCAGTGCACCTATTCCGTTATATGCTGGGATCATCATTTGTAATAAATGTGTTTATTCTTCTATTTGTGATGTATGCTTTCTGTTCTTCATTTGTATTTCATATGTTCCCAGGATAAAAAAACAGACAACAACAAAGATGCATCTTAATTATCAGTTTTATCCAACAAAAAAACTTGGTTTTCAAAAGTTTTCGGCCCCAAAAAACGG
>BMAV01019507.1:0-38111 GCA_019973955.1 Trichonephila inaurata madagascariensis
ATTCCAGCTGAAAAGCCAGTCATCCTACCCAAAACCCAATTAGACATGCAGTTAGTTCTTTAGTTTTCACTATTTTATTACAGCTTTTTATAAGTTTTTTTTTCTCTTCGGTCTGTATGCCTTTATCCCCCCTTCCAATTCTAGTGCTCATCTTTTTTTGTGATAAAACTAAATAACTCATTCATAAGTAGATGAAACTAAATTTTAAAAACAACGAAATCACACATTATGTCTTCAAAATCTCATCATTGATTTTCTTACTAGCGAATGTTTTATATAGGAATATTTCAATTTATTCAAAAATAAATTTTCATTTCTTGTTTTGCTAATAGTACTGTGAAGAAGATAAAATATCGAGTAGATATTTCGGCATATAAATAAATTCTTAAATCAACGAAATTTTAGAAAAATAGAATGTTTTGTTTAATTTTTTTTTTATGCATAGCTTTAAAACCGAGGATAGAAAGAGATTTTTCATTAGATTTAAATTAATTTCGAAGTGATATTTAAGAAACTACATAAACAGTTCTATGTAAAATTATTTCCAAAATTAGAAATTTATTTTTAAAAAATTACCTTCATATATTAGATACATAAATTTTTGTTGCGTGATGTTACACTGTGTGAAAAAACTTAAGCAACAATGTAAAAATTAAGCAGATAGCCGAAATTGCAGAAAAGGAGGTCTGGGGGATCAGTAGAGGGAACACGTAAGTCAGTAGAAACGTCATGCGTATGCAAATATCAGGAACAAAAGGGTCAGAAGTGTGAGCGCACGCAAACGCGTGATGTCGGCGCCGTCAACAGAAAGAATGAAAGAAGGACGGGGGAGCAATTCACCATATTCCTGCAAGTGCCAGAGAGTCAGTTCGTGAAATATGGCTAGAAGAAATCATCTGGATGACTTCACACGTGGAAGAATGATCGGAAAGCTGGAGAAGGGGCGTACTGTCACTAGTGTAGCTGCAGAGTTCGAATCAACAAAAGTGTCGTTTCGCGCGTTGAAAGCGTTCCAAACCACAGGTACAGCTGTTAGAAAGGTTGGTGTGGCCGCCCGAGGCCGACAACTGCAGGGGATGACCGATATATCATCCCGCAGGCGAAAAAGTTCGACAGCAGTCAGCAAGCGTCATTGCTCAGAAACCTGTACAGCAACAGGTCGACAAGGCGTAGCGGCTTTTCTGTGGCCAGACGCCTTCACAAAGGGGCGGTTCACCCGCCGTCCCGAACGCTGCCTCCCGTTGAAAGATGGCCACCGAAGCCACCGTTTACAGTGGGGCAGAGAGCACAAAAAATGGACAACGATCAATGGGTCGTGTTCTCTTTACGGATGAAGTCGGTTCAGTACCAGAAGCGATTCTCAACGCGTTTTTTGGAGAAAATCGGGCCCCTTTTTTACCCCAGTAACATAAAGGGAAAAACACCCGTTACGGTGGTCCTGGGTTCTTGTCGGGGTTGGCATTTGCTAAACGGTGGTGAGCCCCCCTTTTTAAAAGGGGTCTGCCGGGGACCCTTTGTGAGGAGGTACTTTTCCCCATCTGCATTTTTTCCAGGTGCCATTGGCCCAACTTCATTTTTTGGATGAAAGCACCCCACATCCACTCTTGCTGTTGAGGAGCGCTGGAAAGTGAAGATACCCACCAATGGATTGGCCAGCGTGCTCCAGTTTAAATCCCATCGAACATGTGGGGATGCTTTGGGGAGATGTATTGCCACACCTCACATCACCCGGTACAACCAACAACTAAAACAGATGTTGTTGGGAATGGGCACTCCTACCCCCAAAAAAATTTCCCCAAACTGGTTCAGTATGGGAGAGGTGGGCAACCATTGTAGAAAGGGGGGGGATATACCATATTAAGGCATCTGCTTGTTGTTCTTCCTTTTGGGATAACAATCATGAGTCCGTCTATGCGTTCAATAAAGTTGTTTTTGTTTTTATTCCATACCGTATGCGATGTATTCCTTTTTTAGCGCCGATACTTTTCCCCTCCTTTTTCGTACATAATACTCTCCCCCATTTCAAATTTCAGTCTCTCGGATTTTTCTGAAGTTATGGCAATAAACCCATGTTGCTTAAGTTTTGCACACTGTGACGTCTCTCGCGTCCTTCTGCTAACATAACTCCTATGTTCTTTGACGGCCCATTAATGCCCCTTCCCCAAAAATACCCAAAAAAGCGGATCAAAATGTAAATGAGATAATTTAAAAAGGGTGAAAAACTTTTATGATAAATAGCGCGGGAAGTTTAGAATAGTTTAGTGTGGAACCGATCAATAGCGGCGTTTAGAAAATAGTGTAAACTTTTAGATCAAGAGTTGCAGTCCATAGCTTTGGAAGGGAATAGAACCCCAATATAAAGAAGTTGGAATCGTCGTATATAAAGTGAATTATAAATAATTCCTATAGGTGAAGGAAGGAGATCTGAAAAAGGTAATATTTGATATAGGTATTTAGGGAATGGGTTTTTATTTATTATAAAAGATAAAGGATCTAGTTGCGTGATCTGACTTAAATACAAGGTTTATGGGGTTAACTCTCACTTTAAAAAAAAGTTGTAAAAATAAATTAAGTAATATAAGTTATTCTTAATAAAAGTTGTTTTAAGAACTACTATGTCTCATCATTTTGATAATCCACACCTCACTTACGCGGACCCGGGAACGTCATAGTCACCCGGATGGCATGCCAAAAAACGAACGTTTTATAATTTGGGTTAGGTAATGCAGGTGGATCAACGCTACCTGAAATGTACTTTTCGGGGTCGGGAAAGCATTGCGGTTTTATCGAATCTATTGAGAATAACATACAGTTCCGTCCCGAACGTCAGTGCTACTTAAAAGTCATCTGGGGGAAGGGGCTAAAGATTGGTATTCGATATTTGGTTCGTTTTTTGGGAAAAAAAGGGCCACGTTTCCGGCCAAGGCTAATTAGGAAGCTTTTCCCGATCAAAAATAAGAAAAATTGCAAACGAATTTAGGGGCCCCCCAAAGGGGAGAAATCAGGAACCATCTGTTTTTTGTGTATAAATTTTTAAAAAAATAGAGAAGTTTAGAATTAGGAATGTCCCAAGGAGTTTGGATCATTTTTTGGTTCGACTCGAACCACAGACCCAAGATTATGTGGAAGTGAAAACCCCAAAAAACAGAAAAACCTTTTAGAAATCTTGGAAAAATTGGAAAAAGAGATATTCTGCAAATTAAAAAAAGGGGTTCTCAGAACGAAAATTTTAAAGAAAGACGACAAAATGCGATGGTCCCTAATTTTGATCCAATTTTGGTAAAACTGGGGGAACTGAAGTAAGACGAAGACCAAATAACAGTAAAATGTTTTTTTACAAATACCGTCAAAAAAGGGTTCGAGGGAATAGATTTCAGTAATGCGATTCAAAAAAGGGGTTACCATTTCGAAATGAGCGAAATGAAAATTTTTAATAGAGGGGACCGTAGAAAAAGGGGTTCGAGTGAAAATTTCAGTAGGGAATGGATGCAAGGGGGATTAAATACTTTAAAGGTTAAAGATCAACCCAAGGGTGTCGACAAGAGAAACAATTAAGCTTTCTCCGAAGTATATACCCGTAGAACTTCCACACTTTCCCTATTTTTTTAAAAAACCACATTTTTGAAAGCCTATGGGACACCGGAGCAGATAAATCTTTTTTGGAAAAAATATAGAAAATATTTTTCTATAAGAAAATTAAAAATCGCGACAGGGTAATAACGCACAGGGTGCGAAATAAAACATGGGGATCGTGGGGTGAAATTCGCATCAGAAAATTTCGAAAGAAATTGGTCATTTCTTTGACGATTTAAAACCCCAGATTCAGGTATCGATTTCATAATGGGTCAGAATCGTATTAGTTTTGATCAGAAATCGTTAAAATTTAAAAAATTCACTGGTTGAAGATAATAAGGTAAATAAAAAATTCCCGAAGGGTCGAAATGAAGTTAAACATGGTGGCAAAAGTTTTCCAAAAAAGCATTAAAAAAATAAAATTGGAATAAAATTAATTGTGCCATAATAAAGGGTTTGGTATTACTTCCAAACAATTAAAACAGAACAAAAAAATCCCCAAAATAGGTCATATCTATAGATATTCCGGAAGATAACTCGGTTAAGCAACGATAGGGAGAATTGGCCCCAGTTTCCTTTTTAATTGAAGGATTGTTTTTTTATGCGAAACACGAACGTCTTTGGGGTGAAATGGTGATTTTTAAAATTTTTAAAGGAATGAAATAATAAGAAATTTTGAAAAACCAATTGTAATTTAGGCAGATTTAAAACGTATCATAAAACCGGGGTTTGTTATTTCCTTACATGAAAAATTCATTGATCAATATGTTCTACATGCCATATGTGCCAAGTTAATAACTATAAAAACGCGTTACCACTGGTCGATTAAATCAATTATATCGAATTACCCGAATGAATAGTACGTTAATTTGTTGGGCCCCGTACCCTATATCGAAAAAAGACGTCCCCCTTTTTTTAGAAATAACCAACTTTCAGCAAAGGGGTAAATTATACCTTTTAAAAAGGCCTCATCTCGTATAATAGCGGATTTTTTTTTTGATAACTTTATACGTTTTGGAGCCCAAAAAAAAATGATAATGGCCCCCAATTTATATCCGGTTTTTGGCATAAGTGAAAGTTGGCATAAGGCATGTGAAGACGTTCATATCACCACAAGCAAATCGGACTGAAAGAGTTAATCGGATATAGTGCAAAACAAATTATGTTAATATCCACGATACTTGGGATCAACTTTTTGGTTTGCACGCTATTCTACGGCGGTGTGAAACAAGGGAAAAACACCTGCTGAATTTTTTTTTAGGTCAAAAATTGATTACACCATTTAAAAAATAGTTATGGAAAAGTTCAAAATTAAAAATTCAAAATATAAAAAAAAAAGTTTTAAAGGGAAGGGCCCGATAGTACGAAAATTAAACGGGAAAAAGGTAAAAATATTAAAAAGACGTAAAAAAAGACATAAAAAAAAGGTAAATGATTGGGTCTTATTAGAAACACACCCTGAAAAACATCGCCAACAAGTTTTTGGGTAAATTTAAACAAAAATTTGAGGGCCCTTTATAGGGGAATAGAAGTTAAAACAACAAAAATTTGTAAATGGAAATCAGGAAAAAAATTAACGTTAACGTAGATCAAATAAGAATATTTTTCGTCATGGAAATGTGACGGGTCGAATTAGGAACAGGTATCCCAAAAGTATAAGATCAAGTCAGGAAACTCGTACTTGGGAAAAAGTACATCAAAATTAAAGGTCACAAATGGGAAAGAAAAATCTGCGGTGAAACGTAAGTTAGAGGAAAAAGGGGTTGGTAACCAATCAAATCAATATAAAAAAACAGAGGACCCATAAAACAAATCACTGGTCAGATCGTTCCCAGTTCATTTGGGGGAAAGAAAATAAAAGCAAAAAGGGTAAGGAATAATAGGGTATTAAAAAACGGTGTGTCCAGGTGGACCCAAAAAAAGTGGCAAAGGGGACACAAAATATATAAAAAAAGACAAATTTTATCCCGTACTATTTCAGAATGAAAAAAAAGCGAAGAGAATCAACTGAAGTTCCATATGAAAAAAAACTACAATCTGGCCAGACGGAGAACAGAAAAAAAACCCCGACCGCCAAGGGGGACAACATGGAAGTCAAGGGGGAAAAGGGCGACAAGGAGATTACAAGCCCACAACAAGCAAAAAAAAAAAACCCGTACAACCGAGGAAAGAAAGTGGTAGCACCCCATCGTTGGGTGTTATGGGGAGAACCCAATAAAAAATCAGGTTGTATTGTTTCATTTTTTTTGACTTCCAACAAGTGGTCGGAAGAATTTTTCAAAAAAAGGGGGCCGGGGGAGGGGTTAAAAATTTAAAAGTCAAACACTAAAGGGGGGTTTTTTTAATTTTGGGAAATTTTGACTTTTAAAATTTTTTTTGGAGAAAACATTTGTAAACCCACATTTGTTTCTTCGATGTAGACTTTGTGAGATGCGAAAAATTTCCTTTTGGGTTTTTTGTTATAATAGTTTATTGAAAAAAAGTTTGTAATTTTATAATATGTTAAAATATATATGTTTTGTATTTTCTATTATGAGGCATCTGGTTCGGGAAACGCGGCGTAGTCGGGGGCAACAATAATAATAACGGGCTGCCGGGTCATTGGGATTTTTGGGAAACCCGATGTGGGGATGAAGATGAAAAATTTTTTATGATATACAAATAATATATAATGAAAAATTTTGAAATTTATTGATATTATGGAAATAGAGACTAAAAAATTTTTATTTCAGGGACTGACCCAAAAAACCCAAAATTTTGAAAATTATAACTTAACAAGAAAGGGGCGGAAGTTCCAGTCCATATGAGTGTTAGATGCAAAAAATTGGGTCTGGGCCCCCCGAATATTTTTTGAAAATTTAAGTGTATAGTTATTTTAAGTAATTGGATGTTAAAGTGAGATGGGCATAAATTAAACAGTAAATTAATGTGGCCCCGTTTTGGGGTAAAATTTATTGTCCTTGAATATTAAATTTAATTCTAAGATGGTAATGAAAATTAAAGTCAAGATAAATATTGGAAATTTTAAAAATTAAAATGAGGATTTAAGATTAAATTTAAATAAAACTCAGAAAGCGAAGAAATTTAGAAAAAAGATTTAGACAAAAAATTTATTGGGGGGATTAAACCCTAAATAAAACACGTTTTTTCTTCTTGGGGGGGTTTTGCGTCTCTCGCGTCCTTCTGCTAACATAACTCCTATGTTCTTTTACGGGCCCCGATTTTGGCAAAACCTTTTTAACCCCCTACCAAGAAGAGAAACGGATCAAATATGTAAAAGGGATATACTTTAAAGGATAAAAATTTGATGATAATATAGCGCGGCAAGTTTAGAGATAAGTGTGGAATCATTCTGATCAATAGGGGGCAAGTTTAGGAAACAGGGGGAATCTTTCAGATCAAGGTTAGCAGTCCGATAGCTTTGAAAAGGGAAAAGAAGCCCAATATAAAAAGTTGGAATCGTCGTATATAAAAGAATTTTAAATATCTCTCTATAGGTGAAGGAAGGAATCTCAAAAGGAATATTTGATATAGGTATTTGGGAATCGGTTTATTTATTATAATTGAAAAAGGGTCTATTGCGTGATCGACTTAAATACAAGGTTTAATTTGGGGTTAACCCCACTTTAAATAAAGTTGTCAAATTAAATTAAAATAAGTTATTTTAATAAAAAATTGTATTAAGAACTACTATGTCTCATCATTTTGATAATCCCCCACCTCTGGCTTACGGGATCCGGAACGTCATAGTCAAGGATGGGTATGTCGCAAAACCCGTGTAGAATCGTCGGTTTTTGTTGCCTCTTCGTTGGTAACAGAACAACTTAAAATAATAGTATTTTCAAAATTTGCATTAATTTCAGTGAAGAAAATCTTCAACGAACAAAAAAAATAAATATGTTAAGGGAAAAAATCGAAGTGCATTGAGAGAAAAGATTTAACTCCTCAAATATATTACTATTTGAATTACATAATTATTTCAATACATTTTGCACGGCAGGTAATAAAATGACGATTAATTTATTGTATCCTGTTTTAAATCGTAGTTTGTTTTCCAATACGTGTCTTGAAAATTAATTCAAGAAATTTTATGAGTTATTTAAATTTTTCAATATAAGAGAACAACAACCTATACCGAATTGTGAAAGCTCATATACATTTTTTGACATAAAATCACTCCAAGGCAAATCATCAAGTGCTTTTTAAAATTTATTAAAAAAAATATTTTTTTATGAATTACACACTTGAATAATATCTAAATTATTAAATAAACTAATTTAATTGCCATCGCAAAAATTAAATTTATTAATATATTGTTTTATAACTATATGCATAATTTATTTTCATGGTGTGACCTTCATCTCCAACATAGAATATTCAAGCATTTTTCAAGGAATTTTCTTTAAAGGTTTTTGAAAAGTACGAAAAACCACAAAATCTACTATTACTTGTAGCCGGTTTCATAGTCAAAATAGATAGTGAGCAAGAAACTTGGAATTCGCCTTAAATAAAGAGATAAACTGTATTGTTGAGATATACAGAGCTATTGACTTTACGTTTAGAGATGTTGTATTGTATTACTACATAAGAAACTTTTATATGTTTAATTAGTATTTACTAGCTGCATAGCCCGGCGTTACACGGGCTTTCTCGAATTTCCCTCACAATATAAACAATTCCAGGAAGGAGTGTGATTTCTATATTAATATACCAGTAAAATTTTCCATTTGGAAATTCCTCTGACTTAGTAGTACGGGTTTCTTTTCCCTCCATTTAGCCCGACGTTGCACGAGCTTTTACCAAGTGTATAAATCAATCCCCATGGGAAGTTCCTCTTTCCCTCATGACGCCAGCACTTGTGTGTACGTGCGTGCAATGTGAGTCAACTCTATAACAGTGTTTCCTTTTTCCAAATTTGTTCCCCTTTACAATGCCTCAACCAGGTACCTTTTCGCTCCAATTCGCCTGGCGTTGCACGGACATTTTCGAAGGCATAACATATTGCTATGGAAATTCCTCTTCCCCACTCGGTGTCAGCACTTCCTGATGTGTGTAGTCATCACAATTCCGTTTTTGAAGTCTCTTACACTTATCTTCATTGTCAGACAGGGTTCTTTTCTCTCTCTCTCTCTCTCTTTTGCTCGGCGTTACATGGGCTTTTTAGAGTTTAAAACTGTTTTCAAAAAAAGAATAAATACGAATGTTTCCTCAGAAAATGTTTTATCGTACTTGTATGTATTGTTTGCTTGAGAATGGAACCGAAAATAAGCTGCTCAAATACCCTTAAATAAAGGAAAACACGTACTTAAATGAAAGCATAGAACATTTAGTACATGAAAATAAAAATTAATGAATACATAGTATACACTATTTTACCTGTTTAGATACACCTCAGAAAAAATACTTTATGAAGGTATAAAGATGTTTATAATGAAAATTAAGCAGCCGACTTTGAAAACACTGGCACCTTTTTTTTAAAAGAAATGTATAATATCCTGTTGTTCTCCTTACTGTATTATGCATTTTGCTGTTTCATCTCGAAGTCAAAGAAGGAACAACAAGTCCATTACTGACTCACCTTGCTGCCAAAATACTGAGGAATGGCTTAGACAGCCTTTAGTCCCTCCTTATGTGATATTTTAGGAGTTCGTACGGTATCCCCTTAATGTTAATGTCCTCATCATTTCCCGGAATATTTTTTTAATTGTGACAGCAACAATAATTTCTGCACCGTACATATTGTCTTGTTTAATGCTGCTGGTTGTGGAGTTTTTTCAACTTGCAAGTGTGAGGTCGAGTTATCCTGACTGCCGAGTTTTCCAGACACTAATATAATTATTTCGCAGTCTTAATTTTATTGTATGTTTACCATTTTCAATTAAGGTAAAATTGCGTCAGAAAAATTTCGAAAAATTTTTATTTGAATTTAAAAAGCAAAAATATTTCAACCTAATAGATTTGTTTTAACGTTTATCTTGAATTTTAAAAAATACATCCTGATGCGTTATATATTTATTGATTGATGTTTTAAAAAATTCTCTTTCCAGTCACGAAAAGATTCTATTTGTAAGGACTTAAGAAGCCCAGTGGCTGAGTGGTAGTGCATCGCGCTTTCACGCCACAAGTCCGGGGTTCAAATCCCGGACTGGGCAAGCTCGAATCAGCCTTTCATCCCTTCAGTGGGTCGATAAAAGAATACCAAACTTCATTGGGAACTGAACACTGAGGGCTTTCACGTCAGACTGACCACTTGACCGAACCATTTGCACATGTACCCCAGCGTCTACGGTCACGTAAACTGAGATAGGACTGTAGGCCTCGTCCCTCATGGGCTGCTGCACCACTGAGTTTAGTTTTATAAGGACTTAGCAAATTTCATTTTTTATCAAAAATTTAATGAACTATTATCATTGGTCATCTCAGATTATCATTTGCTTTCATAATTCTAAACACTTGGTTCTGTCCTTATCGTTAACAACTTGATAGATGTTTTCAATACATAGTATTACAAATTATATGCTAATATTGATTTATTTAAAAAGATATGTCCCTGTATGTTAAGTTTTTACTTTTTAATTCACTAATCCTTATATTTTCCATTGGAATTAAAGCTTTTACTTATATAATACATAAAATGTCCAAAAAAGAAAAAAACATTCTCATTTTTATAAATATGTATTTTATAAGAATAACACTCCCTTTTACTATTCCCGAGAAATAAAATAGTGGCTGTGCTGGAAAGCTGCAAATGTCCCACGAAGAGGTAGACGTGACAAAAAAATAGGGTTTCATATATACCTAATATTAATTTATTAGGATTCACATATATATATATATATATATATATAAAAGCTCATAAATTCTATGAATTCAAGGTTAGTTTTTTTACCGCTGCTGATTATAAATAGAATATTTTTGTTAAGATAAATGCAGGGGAAGAAGCAGTCATAAAAATTTATCTTGCTTCATTAACAATTTAGTCACAGAGAATCTATTTAAAATGATTTTCCTCTTAATTTTCCGCCTTAGTTCGATAAAAAATAATTGAAGAAACAGAAGTAGAAAAGCTTTTAGTTCTGACTTATTTTTTGTCGAAAATGAATTTTGATAGAATTCGCTTTATACTTTGCTATATTTGAAATAAGAATTTCTACTAAGTAATTATATATACAGGTACTATGTACTTAATTATAATGCATGTAACAATAGTAATTAGTAAGCAAAAAAACCATGTTCCTACTCATATTTTGATATCGAGAGAAGTATATTAGAGTATATTCTTATAATATATCATCGAGGTCAAAACCACCTCCATCAGTTTTTTGCCAGCTAAGACCAAAAATTTTATGAGCAAGGAATCGTGCTGCTACCAGAAAGATAGCAAAAGGTATTGGGCCAGAATAGCCAATATATAATTTAATAAAATATTTGTTCATTATTTGAAAATTTTCTTCCATTTTCACACAAAAAAGAAAAAATGAAAATACTTTCCGAACAACCCAACAGTAATATATATATATATATATGTGTGTGTGTGTGTGTGTGTATATATATATGTATCTTTGTATATTATAATTAGAATAAGTTGTTACGCTTTATTAAGAATTGTGAAAAATTAAATGATTATTTAGAACAAGGTTATTTTAAAAGATAACCTTAAATATTCAAAATCTCCGCAAGAAAGGAATAAAATCGCATTTTCGATTTCAAAACAGCACCAATTAATTCTTCGAGTAGAAAAAGTAATTAAGAAATATGTTCATAATTTCGAAGAATAACATTCAAAATTTCAAAAATCATTTTTAAAATCTATAGATTTTTAAAAATGCTTTAAAAATATTTTAAAACACTACAAAAAAAAATTATTGCATAAAAATTTCTTTTAAAAAAACTCCTTAAATTAAAAATGGCACATAAAAAATATTGAAAAAATAGATAAGAAGTGATTTTTAAATATTTAAAGCATGTAATTAAAAAATATGGACGTATTAAATAACAAATTTCATCGATTTAAAAACTAACAGACTATTTTATTAGCACTTGATATCTTATGACATTGCTTCTCAAAGTTTAAATATTCGCTACCCAATCTTTAATCTAAATTTTCATCTCCCACCCCCGTCATATAATAACAATGTATTGAATTCAATAATACTATACTTTAATGCTAAAACTACGATGCGACTTTAACCTCTTAAGGTATCCGACTACGTTCGGAACCGTGATTTTGCAAAAGCGCATAAATAGATAATTTTCATGATATTTAGTGTCACTTAGATTAGAAAATGTATATAAAATTATTTTAAGAATATTATTACAATAAAAAATTAATTAAGTACAATATTTTGACAAAAAATGAACATAGAATGACCCATTTTCAAAATATTCTCCTTTTGTGAAAAATGCTTCTATTATAATAATATTTTGCCTGTATATAGCTCAGACATCTCTAGAGAGGCACAACTAGAATTTTTGAAATATATAACTTAGAAGTGGGTTTATCCATATTTTACGACAACAAAGGGAAGCAATTATAAAAAAACGATAATAATTATTTCAACTGGTGGTAACTCAGAAAATAATGTGAATTTTTCAAAAATTCCAGTTGAGCCTGTGATATGGTTGATCTTTGTCGACCATATCGTGGGGTTTCAGCGTAAGTTAGAGGTGTGGGATTATCGAAATGAAGAGACATTTTAGAATTCTTAATATGACTTTTATTAAGAATTTAACTTAAATTACTTATATATCGAACAAACTTATATTAAGTGAGAATAAACCAAAACACGTAGCCGTAGTTAACACAGATCGCGCAATTGGATCACTTATCTATATAATTATATATTCCGCCTACTCTCATTCCTAATAATATATTCGAATTCGGAAAATAATCTTCCTCTACCTTGAATTTTCAAGCACCGGTTCAATCAACTTCAGATATTCCGTTAGGCTCGAGTACAATGGTATGTACCTTGTATTAATGGCGAGATTTCCGTGATTCTTGGGTAGGCCGTCAATTTACACTTCTACCTTTTCTGAACTGAACTTTCTCTAAATTGCCATCGCGCTTACTAAAACTTCTGTCCTTTTAAAGGTTATCTTATTTGCATCTATCCTTCGTTTCACTTCTTGGATTTGGGTTGGAAAAGATTTGCCATTAATCGTGGCCGTCAAAGAACACAGAGGTTATGTTAGAGAAAGGACGCGTGAGCCGTCACAAGCCTCTGTAGAGAGGTCTGAGCTATATACAGGCAAAATATTATTATAATAGAAGCATTTTTCACAAAAGGAGAACATTTTGAAAAAAGGTTATTCTAAGTTACTTTTTTTGCCAAAATATTGTATTTAAATAATTTTTTTGTGAAAATGTCCTTAAAACAATTTTATGCATGTATTCTAATCTGAGTGACACTAAATATCATGAAAATTATCCATTTATACGCTTTTTTAAAATCACGGTTCCGAACGTAGCCGGATACCTTAAGTACCACCAGCATACATAAACGTCTCGCTCAGTCTAAACGTTAATTTTCCCGGATATTATATACGTCTTTCCGACGATATAACATCGACGACGACGTACGATCTTTTCTGTGCACTGCCGAAATTATTCCGAAGTCTTTGGAATGCAATAATAGGATCTGGACAATGTTTGCGAAGGATTTACTTGTTTCATATTATTTGTGCTTCTTTCTTCCTTCCCGCCCCAAATAAACATACACGCGACTACGTGGAAAACGGTTGGCATTGGAACGCTTATCGCAAAACTTTTAATCAGCAGTTAGGGATTAAATGTAAAGATGAGTGTTAATTTTTGTATATAATTTTATATATGACAATCCCATGGGGTCACTGGTAATTACAATATTAAACTTGTTCTTATCTTAATATTGTTAAATTATCTATCAAATACACATTTTGTAGCACTGGTATATTTATACGTGTAATATATCAGTGTAAATATGCATTTTATTTTTTTATTATGTCAGAATGTATTTTGTTTGTTTTCTTTCAGTAAATTAACAATTTTTTTTAATTCTTTTGCTTTCGACTTTTCAATATGCACGTGCTTCCCTCGTAGAATTGTCACACACCCCAAGGGAGGCGCGCCCCACTGTTTGAGAAAAACGCTGTCTTATGATAAAATTGATTTAAAAAAACAGATATAAAAAGAATATATATATAGATGATTTTAAATTCGAAATTTAAGACAACTGATATTACATTTATTTCATTAATGCATTCCAATTTAACACGGAAGCTGAAGAATTTTTTGTGTATTTAACATTTAACATTTGATTTTTGCTTACGGAAGATTTTAGTGCGACTAACATTTTGAGAACAAACTTTCCTCGTTACCGGATGACGTATCAAAGGAAATCCTTTTCCTTTAAATTGACGGAAGATTCTTTTAGGGATGATAACAAAACTTCGCTGATGCTTATCGAATGCAGTTTGTGTGACACACACATTTCAAAATTATATTAAATTTCTTCCATTATCTTTCCGATATTGGTAGTGATGTTATACCCAGAATTTAAAATATCAAAGTCTCGCGAGTTTTTCTACTACGTTTTAATAATTAATAATTGTTAACACAAATCTTTTAATATTCCTTTTCTTCAACATCATAACTATTGGTTGTCTGAGCGTGTACTGTAAATTTTTGTAATATGATATACAGTAGGACCTCTATATAACGAAGTTACTAAATCCCGAAAAAAAGTTCGTTATATGGAAAATTCGTTATATAGAGGCTCCAATATACTTTATAAACCACATTAAACAAATTTTAAATTTATAAACACTGAATACTAAAAAAAAGTAATTATTCACACCTTTTTGTAAATTAATATCTATTTATCTTACCAATAAAAAATTAAAAACTCCAAGGTAAACAAGTAAAAAGAATGTCGAGGAATGCACTATATTTTGAACATTAAGAAAATACTTTTATACTAAAATCAATGAATTTTAAGGACATTTTCTCTTATTTAAAGCATACAAGTAATTTTAAACATACATAACTAGAACTCTACTGAGGGTAAAATGGAATATAGAATATATTTCTAGTGAACTGCCCAATGAGGGTTAAAGGTTGTACTTGGATGAAACTCCCGGAATTCTATTGCTCTCGGAGAGTTAGGCACTTAATAAAACCAGTTCAAGATTTATGGTCACCATAAAATATTTTATTGGAGAGAATAACTTGATAAAATATTTCATAAATTACTAAAAAATTCAAAATTAGCTAAAAGCTCATTTCAGTATAATGAGAAAGGTGTACTTTAATTGTATGAAAAAAACTTCAATCATGTACATATAACAGATTTTGAGAAAATGTACATCGAATACAGCCAATTTAACATTGTCAGTATAGAGAGAGAGGTTTCCAACTCCCCTTTAAATTTGTTCATGAAAAAAAAAAAATCTAATAGCATAAAATTTGTAAACTAAAACAGAAAAAATGAAATTCAAGAGTTTCCACACACACAAATCTAATGTTATAAATAAAAATTTAGTACTTTTTGTAATTTATCTTACAATTTATCTCTAAAATCGTTAGGGATCACTCATTCACTCTTAATCCAACTGCGTTAAACCTTTTCTTTCATCTAAGAATGCAATCCTGATGGAAATGTGTTGTTGAGGAACATTTTAATCCGTACTAAACTTGAAGAACCCAACAGAAAACTCCGTGAGAGGTAAGTAGTGAATTTAGTCTTATCTCCTATTTTGTTTGTGATTAAAGCAGGGGTACTCAACTCTTTTCCCGCCGAACCTCATACATATGGCAGATATTTCATGCGGGCCGAAACATGAGGATTAATGGAAAAAACACCATAAGACCAAGGCAATATTGGACCCTTAAAATGGGGAACAGTGATCAAAATATTTAAATTCATTTTTGGCTTTTAATACTATATTAATCTTTATCAAACACATGTACACATATATTTTTCTTACTAAGTTGTGGGATAGTTTCGATTCCCTTTCATTCATGACCATACAAACAAAACTTATAAACAAAACTGCCAGGCCGTTTGATAAATGGATTTTTCTTGGACAAAGCCTCTCTTATTTTTATTTCAAACATTAATTTATCAAATGCATAATGGCAGCAAAGAGGAGTTTTAACTGAATTCCATACTGAAATCAGTATTATTTGTTTATAATTAA
The DNA here is from genome assembly GCA_019973955.1 of Trichonephila inaurata madagascariensis. Lineage (NCBI taxonomy): Eukaryota > Metazoa > Arthropoda > Arachnida > Araneae > Nephilidae > Trichonephila > Trichonephila inaurata. Next base: position 15,754 of record BMAV01019507.1, read on the forward strand.
AAATCAGTTTCACCCATACTCCAGTTCATTTCTTATTTCACTGTTATTCATTATTACTAACCGTTACAATTTCAAATAGAAAAAAAAATCCTTGCAATTCGCACTCGCACGACATCGACAACAAGAATGGTCGATTTGATTGTTTAATTGAGAGAGTTTCCTGCTAAATTTTTAATACATTGTTCTTAAATAATTGAATTTTTGAGGGCAGTGGGCCACTCAAAAAAGACTGGCTGGCCAGAGGTTGAGTATCACTGGATTAAGGTATATAAAAAATATATATATCAGAGCCTAACTGTATATCAAAATCCTCAATAAATCATAGAAGTTTGAATAATGAGATACCCTTACCAGAACTGTTATCCTCTGTATTTGACGACAGCTTATAATAACGAAGCCCATTTCTAGCAACAGGTTTGCAACTCTAATGTGACTTTCAAATCCATTCCTAACCAGCATATTAAGCTTGTTTTGGTCATATTTCTACCTCTGATGTCATTTTAATGGATAGGAAATCGTTATATAACAACGTATCAGATTCCGAACTTATCAGCGATCTTGACTCGCTAATATTCTAAAGGTATCTCTTTGATAAAAATAGTTCTGCTACTTTTTCTGTGCTACTTCTTTATGATAAGCACTTAAATATATTTTCTAATCAAATACAATTCATGTCTGAATGATAAAACTTCACATTTCTTATTACCATTATAAGATACCTCTCCTGTTTTCGTTAAAAATTTCAGTTTATGAGAAAATTCTTCGTTTTATTTTTTCCAAGCTGTAACTTTTTTTTTATAAATTAAAAAACGCGTTGAATGAAAACTGTTTCCATTTTCTTAAAAAAGTCCTTTAAATCCTTTTAAAATTTATACCCTTTTCATGAAATGGCGAGTATTCAATACAAAATTTAGATATTTTTTTTAACAAATTGAAATATCGTTTGAAGTGAACTAAACACATTATTTATGGATTAGTCATGAAATAGTGTCAAATGTTCAGTGTCATATAGATCGTACTGTATAGAGCGAAGTGCAACAATATCTACAGTACATGCTCAAAAGAGCATGAAACAGAAATTCCTAAAGAAATTTCTAATTATTTCTAATTTTTTAATTCCTAAAGAAAAAAAAGTACCCTTAGGAGAGTATTTGGTGCTGTAAACGTAATTTGTGTAATGAACGAATGCCTAATTGTCATTTGAAAAAGCAAATACCTTTCTTTTTAATAAAAAATAATGTTAAATGTTACTTATACAAATGTAGCTCAATATGAACTACTATTCTAATGTTCCAGTAGTTGCATGTATTAAACGAGGTTTTCAACGGAAACTCGTAGCATATTGGCATTCATTCGTCTGATTATAATATGCCAGATCTTTTAAAATTGATATGTGAGGAACTGGACTTTCAAATAGTTCAATCGCTTTTTCGTAAGTTGTATGATCGCATCGCGGTCCTCTAGGTCGGTGTTCCTCAACCTTTTTATCGCCGCGGACCGGTCAACGTTTGTTGATTTTACCGCGGCCCGCTGAGGGGGAGGATGTTGATTGCTTATATTTCAGATTGTTTTGATTTAATAATTTTAATTTAATTGTATTTAATCGTGACCAGAATAAAATATAGCTACACCAAAAAATCAATATAAAGTGTTTAACAAGGAATTTAAAGTGATTTTCATAAAAAATAGCCCAAACCCAAGAAAAATATACCACAATAAATAAAACGGAAATGATTTAATGTTTCTTGTGCGGACCGGTAGTATTTGATCCACGGACCGGAGGTTGGAGACTATTGCTCTAGGTAACTTCTTCAACCACTTAAAATCACAAAGGGTGGCACTGACATTTTTGCTCCATTTATAAAAAAGCTCGACTAATAATGGCCTAATCAGTGCCATTGAAAAACTATTCATCCGAGAATGATGATAACATTTTGTAAGGTATTCACCCGTGGGTGATGCCTTACTTCTAAGTTATCTTCGTAAAATAGGGGTGTGGGAGTGAATGAAGAAGCAGGCGTTGCCATGATCTTAATATATATCTTTATTAAGATCTTAACTTAAACACTATACAAAGATAATAGTTATATTTAAACTTAGAGGATCTGAGGTGAGAAAACACACAATACGTATTACCAAATAAGCACGACTTTAATCACTATATTCCCGCCTATTCCTAATCTCAACTTATACACAGTTCCTAATAGATAACAGAATTATCCTACCTTAATCTCTTGGTTAATAACAATCCTCTCGGATCCTAAATATCTTTTCTTGATCTCGCGTGGAATAGTATCCACCTTCACTTGTTCATGCTGTCACAGACAGCTTCACACTCGAATAACGGCTTACTTCTCTTCCTTCAGTTTACGCGCTTAAACTCAGACTAGCATAATCACTTCCCAATAGGTCATACGCTTACGTTAAACTTCTGCTATTTAAAAGGTTCCTAATTTGCATACTCACGCTTCGCTTCTGGATTTGGTTGGAAAGAATTTGCCTTTTTCGGCCCCAAAGAACCCAAGAAGAGTTTTTAGTTGAAGCGCGATGAGCCCGTCACAATTTAACCACTCCTAATTCTCTACACGGAACGAATTTATGTAAATTTCTTTTCTTTATCTCGACCGCAGCGCCAAACATTCATCTACCGGTGTATTTAATCTCTCTTTGGAAATCAAACCCATATAATACCCCTATACTGAGAATATTTAGCATATTTTGTAACATTTCAGCCAATATAGTAGATGCTATGGAGTTCTTAGCATCAAAATTATAAAGTTATAAGCGTTCAGGAAAATATAAAAACATGTACAAGCAGAAAAATCATTCCATGTAATAGTGAAAAATACTCGAGATGTAAAAGTATTTCAAAAAAGATCCATGGTAATCCATACCTACTAACATAACAAGCTGAGGATTTCTTTTAGCAGGGTTCAACTCAATTTTTGGTCAAACCAGCCTTCCTCTTTCTGTTTATACTGCTGAGAGCAATCTGTATGACATCATGCAAAAAACACACACATGAAATACATCCTAAATTACTTGAAACGCATTACAAAATTCATAAATCGTAGCACAAATCTACGAAATACGAACATGTTACTGCCAAATACAGGGAGCTACAAGCAAATTCAAAGAGGTACAAAGACAGGTCTCATTATAATGGATTTGATATGATTTAAAAGTATATTACTAATTTTAATAAAATAATATTAAAAAATATATTATTAAATTTATAAATATTTCAAATGTTATTTGGCAGCATACTATTATTAAGAAAAATCTAAATAACGATAATATATACATGCGTATCACACAAAGTTTGCACAAAAAGTTTTCAAGTGAGGGTCCATGGTCTCAATTCTCATATCATACCTCAATACGCCCCGCCAAATACAGTCGAACCTCTATATTGCGAATTTTTCTATATAGCGAACATTTTCCTGGAACCTTGAACCTTTCACGATTTTCTTCGTAAAATAACCTCTCTATATCAAAGTGCAGTTTCTATATAACGAACTTTTCCTTTTGTGATTCAATTTTTGTTCTCTCTTTTTTTAAAGTATTTCTGAAAAAATTTCAAGCTATTTTCTTTTTAACGCATTTTATGGTATTCATAAATCTTGAACTGATTTTATTAGATCCTAACTTGCCGAGAGCAATAGAGTTCTGGACGTTTCATCCAAGAAGTGCAAACTTCAACCCCCATTGCCCAGTTCACTAGAAATATCTTCGATATCCTCTTTCACCCTCAGTGTTGTCCCGTGTCCTCGTTTTCTAATTATAAAATAATGTATGTTTAATATTACTTTTATGCTTTAAATTATAAGATGTCTTCAAAATTCATTAATTTTAGTATAAAATTATTTTCTTAATATTGAAAATATAGTGAATTCTTCGACATTCTTTTTTCGTGTTTTCGTTGCAGTTCTTTCTTTCTTTCTTTTTTAATGGGTAAGATATATGAAATAAACATATATTAATTTTTTAAAAAAGGCGTGAATAATTACTTTTTCAGTTCCTAATATTAACTCACACTCTCTATATATTTATTTATTTATTTATTTATCTTGGTGGAATTTTCAATCGTTAATAAAATACATTTTAAACCGCTCTATTTAGCTGAAATTTAATATACATTATTATTTTGGATGACAATACAATAATTTAATTATAATTAATAAAAATTAATTGATTAAAACTAATTATTTAAAGAATTACAAATACAGCCACGTTGGCGACTTAGTGACTCTTTTGGCGACTTGTGTCAAAATTTGAAAAGGTTTTTTCTCACGTTTAAAAGCATTCAGTTGAACTGAAATTTTATATACACGATTGTTTTGAATGACAATACGATACTTAATGATAAATAATAAAAATTAATTACCACTTATTGTTGCGATTCTGTCATATGTATATACATATTTATATTAATTGTAACTATTTAATAAAAAGTAGCTGAAATAAAATTTTCCTCTGTTGATCTAAATAGGAATTGACTTTAAAAAAAAATATTACTTCTTTAATATATAATGAATGTTGCTTATGAATTGCTTATGAATTTAAAATTTGTTTTATGGGGTTTATGAAGTAAATTAAAAGATGAACACTTGTGTAACGAATTTTCCATATACCGAACTTTTTTCCCGGGATTTAGCGACTTCATTATATAGAGGTCCGACTGTATATTCTTTTAATTTTGCCGATTTGGGGAAAAAACTGTAAAAAGTAAATTATCTAATTAATAATTAGCATTAATTAATAGAATAAATTAGTAACAACAAATACTTAATTAAATTTTACGTACTATATACACAGGATTAATATCAATCGAAGAAAAAAAAATCGATGGCTATGGGGTGGGATCTGGACCCGCAAACATTCCTCTCGTGTGCACCACAGCATTTATATCTTAAAATATTTAAGAGAGAAACTCAATCTCAATATTTATAATTCTTAGGTTAATATTCCTTTTCTCTTGCATTTATTATTATTATTTTAGATAGGTGAAAGTACTACTATGTGACGAAATAGTTAATACATCGAATAAATGGATAATATTTATGATATTTAGTGTCACTTAGATTAGAAAATGGATACAAAATTGTTTTAAGAATAATATTACAATAAAAAAATATTTAAGTACAATATTTTGACAAAAAATGAACATAGAATGAACCATTTTCAAAATATTCTCCTTTTGTGAAAAATGCTTCTATTATAATAATATTTTGCCTGTATATAGCTCAGACCTCTATACAGAGGCTCAACTAGAAGTTTTCAAATATATAGCTTAGAAGTGGGTATATCCGTGTTTTACGTCAACAGAGGGGAGAAATTTTAAGAAAAAAACGCCGATAATTATTTCAATGGGTTGTAACTCTAAAAATAATGTGATTTTTTCAAAAATTATAGTTGAGCCTCTGTAAAGAAGTCTGAGCTATATACAAGCAAAATAGTATTATAATAGAAGCATTTTTCACAAAAGGAGAATATTTTGAAAATGAACTATTCATTTTACCGAAATATTGTATTTAAGATAATTTTTTTGTCAAAATATCCTTAAAACAATTTTATACATGTATTCTAATCTAAGTGACACTAAACATCATGAAAATTATCCATTTATGCACCTTTTTAAAATCCCGGTTCCAAACGTAGTCGGGTACCTTAAGCAAGTGATTATGGTCACGAACTCGTGACAAACTTTATTTCTCTCAAGTTATGGTTTCAAATCTTGTTTCCACTGGAGACCCTTCGCGTAAAACGATTGATTAAGTTTACATTTGTCAAGATTCTGACCTCGCTTTGATATGTTGTAAAAATTTGGAGAGTAGGATTCTAACCTCATCTCTCTGGTGCGTTTCAAACTAACAAGGTCCATCTCCAAAAGCCTTCAAATTGCTTTTTGCGTGGCGAAAATAAAAAAATCAATTAATTCTATAATGCATTTAATTTTCTCAATAACAACTATTTCTATTTTTATCGAATTTCCTCCGATCTATCCGGCTGCATGAAGATATCTTTCCATCAGTTTTCCTATTTTTATATAAGTTTGCCTTCAAAGGTTATTCAATGTTGTTTTTTTCCAGTAGCTTCTATAGTAAATTATATAACAGGAACATCCATTAAAAATTTGACGTTATCTTACGGTTTGATAACATGAAGGTCAAACTCAAAATGCTAAGCGAATCATTTGCAATCACAGCAACTATTCCAAACATTCCATCTAGACCAAAGTATAAACCTATAACCCCATCAATCTTTGCTAATCATTATATAACAACAACCGCATGTTCTATTAATAAACCTTATATAAGACCGGTATATGAAACATGAACAAAAACAGAGCGTCTTGATCTAAAAATATTTATCCCCGTTATATAACGTGCTTGGAAAAAAGCAACAAAGGCAATTCAATATTGTTCAATATTCAATATTTTTTTCCAGTAGCTTCTATAGTAAATTATATAACAGAAACATCCATTAAAAATTTGGCGTTACCTTACGGTTTAATAGCTTGAAGGTCAAACTCAAAATGCTAAGCGAATCATTTGCAATCACAACAACTATTCCAAACATTCCGTCTAAACCAAAGTATAAACGGATAACCCCATCAATCTTTACTAATCATTATATAACAATAACCGCATGTTCTATAAATAAACCTTATATAAGACCGCTATATGAAACATGAGCAAAAACAGAGCGTCTTGATCTAAAAATATGTAGCCCCGTTATATAACGTGCTTGGAAAAAAACAACAAAGGTAATCAAATGAAGAAGTGCATCATTAGTTATCTGATGACGTGGCAGAACAAAGAACATTTGAAAAAATTCCTCCTGTGATCTTGTATAACCAAAACGGGCTTAGCCTTCAAATGATAGAATGACAAGTCCATGGCCAGGCTGTAACGTCAATTATGCTACCCTGAGGATACGTAGGATTGATTGTGAATGACTCCACGTGGTGGTAACGTATCATCCAAGCCAAGGTGAAGAGATCACCGTCAATGATTTCGTGCACGTGTACTGCTGAAAAATAAAAAGTTATGGTAAAAAGAATCAACAAATTTGCAGTAAAATACCATTCGTGTAACGCAAAATACTTGTACGTGGTCTGGTATCTAATTTCGTCATTATGTAATTATGAGACTTTAGTCCAACCCTCCGTCGCTTCATTTTTTTTTTATTATTATTATTGTTTCTCTCAATTGAATACCTTCTCATATATAAAGTTTTTCTGTAGTACGGTGGCCTTCAAAGAGAAGCGTGAATTCGACTTGTACATTTTTAAAGAAAAAGAAAAAGAAAATTTTCTAGACATTTCACTTCTTTTTTTTTCTTTGCTATAAAATAATTTATTATTTCGTCCCTTTGAAATTAAATCTTTAAGGTATGAAGGGCAAAAAAAACATCAGTGATTTAACGATAGAGGTTAATCAGAAGTACCACAAATCATGGAAGACCCGCCTATGGTACAAGTGGATAGTTTTATTTTTACACGATGTGAAAAAATTTGATAATCGCATAGAATTATTTAGATGCTTGTAAAATAAATGGTTGTTAACTGTTTCACCTTGACTCGTGCTGAATTTAAAGGTATGCTATTTATATCATTTGTTATGACTTTTAAGTGACCACATGAATAGTAAACGTTTATTTAATCTCTAATTTATGATTCTTGCCTTTAAAAATTTTATAAAATAATAAGCGATCCATTATTATTTAAATTTTATATCCTTAAAGAATAAGTTATTAAAATTACAATTTTACAAAAGCGATGTGCATATAAGTAGAAGAAAACTTGCCAATTCCCTGAAATCAAAAATAGATGCAGGATTTTGCACTTTAGGTAGTTTAACGGAAGTTTGTAGAATTCAAAGGGAGTATGTTATTTTATTAACTTCCAAACTTCTAAGGTTCGACTAACAAGATTGTAACAATCCTTTCGCGACTAAGGGAAACATCCCCCTTTTTAAACTTAGTAATTGTCGTAATTATTACAACCTTATCTTTATTTTTTTACTCAGAATGTCAAAACAGAATGTATACCAAACTCAATTACATAAACAGGAAAAAAAAACTGTCAAATCAATTTGTGTCAATGATGAAACATTCGTAACCTCTATTCTTGTTCTTACTGCTTTTTCAATTCCTACACACTATTAGCTCGCACTGTCTATATATTTATTTATTTATTTATATATCTGTATATTTATTTATCTTCGTGGAATTTTCAATCGTTAATAAAATACTCTTTAAAGCGCTGAATTGAGCTGAAATTTTATATACAGGATCATTTTGGATGACAATACAATATATATAATTTAACTATAATTAATAAAAATTAATTGATTAAAACTAATTATTTAAAGAATTACAAATACAGCCACGTTGGCGACTTAGCGACCAATTTCGCGACTTGTGTCAAAACTTGAAAGGGTTTTTTTCTCACGTGTTAAAGCATTCAGTTGGACTGAAATTAAAAGGACAATACGATACTTTAATGATAATTAAAAACTAATTACTACTTAATGTTGTGATTCTGTGTTCTATGTATATACATATTTATATTAATTGTAACTATTTAATAAAAAGTAGCTAAAATAAAATTTTTCGTTGTTGATCTAAGTAGGAATTGACTTAAAAACTATTTTTTTTATATTACTTGTTTCAGTTTAATTAGCATTGTAATAATAAATCACTGTGTTTCCTCGCATGGTATATCTTATTCGGTATGTACAATTTCTTGCAATAATATAGTATATATGACCAAAGAAAACAAATGCATTATAAAACTACACATTGATCCAAATCAAACTGACACATTGATCCAAAAAAAACTACACATTGATAAGTATTTTTCTTATGATTTTTATTTATTTTGCATCTAAACAAAATAAAATTAACAGTTACATGCTAATATTTACTCTTACCAACTTTATGGTCTTGATAAAAAGCAAGAATCAAATTATATTATTCAAACAAATTTATTTTCAAAACATCAACTTGAGATATATAAATAAATAACCTTGCTTTTTTAACAATAAAACTAACGTTAGAGGAATAAATAGCACAGATATTAATAAGGACATAAAGAAAAAATGCAACTCGTAAAATGGAAGTCTTAAGAACATACCTAAAACCAGATTTGACACATTTCATATTAAATCTGCTTTAGGTACTACAAAATTAAACGTTATAACGACTCTTATTCTCTCATATAGCATACTTACTGAATTTATTCTCTTTTAAATCCCTCCTCTTAAATATAACTGAGAAGTGTAATTCACACTATTCACTAAGTAAAATATTACTAGATAATGTGATTCACTTTCTTTCATATTCTATTTGCATAAATTAACTCCAGGAAATAAGCGTAGGCTTGTTAGGGGAAAAAAACTGAAGGAACTAAATTGAAAAAAAAAAGGAATAAAGAAATCGAAAAAATAAAACAAAAGTGAGAAGCAATAGAAATAAAAGAGAATCTCACATATTAACCTTCAAGTGAATATTCTAAACTTCTTCCAAATCTAATGGCTACATAAATAAAGATTAAAAAGCATCTTGTGCAGTGTTTCTCAAACTGTGGGGCGCGAGTATATTGGAAAGTCGAAAACAAAAGATAATTTTAGAAAAATTATAAATTTACTGAAAGGAAGCAAAACAAAATGCATTCTAACATAAAAAAATAAAATACACATTTGCACTGATATAATACATCTATAAATGTATCAGAACTGTACGCGATGTGCTTTATAATTATTTTAACAGTACTAATTAAGAACAAGTTTAAAAACCACCAATGACCCTATGGGCATGTCATAAAATTATATACAAAATATAATATTTATCTTGACAATTTATACGGTTTATAATTAAAGTCGTATTGTAGTTTTACGTCAAAGTATATTATTATTGAATTCAATACATTGTTATTGTATGGAGGGAGGCGCGACGAAAATTATGATTGAAAAATGGGTCACAAGTACAGAAAATTTGAGAAGCACTGATCTTGTGTATTTGTAAAATATTTAAAGTAACTGCAGTCTTCAAGACTTTGTTTAAAACTTTTGTACTATAGATATTTTTCAGTTTTTTCTAATTCGGTTAACACGAAACTGGGGGGAGGGGAGAACTGAAATATTTTTTCGTGTTAAAGGATATTGCAAAAAGAAACATATATTCAACAAACATAAGTTTTTTAGAATTCATTCTATTTACATATATATGTATATATACATGTATTTAATAAAAATCAATAAAAAACAAAAACTATCACAAGAACTTAATGAAATTTAATACAAAATTGTCAAGTTTTTTGAAAAACAAAACATTTATTGAGTTTTTGGAACAAAATCTAATATTTTCTTAGAATTGTCTTCTTGCATCATATTGTCAACAAATCGTTCGATGCCATCCATTTTGTTATTAATTTTATCTTTGGAATTATCTAAATAACTGCACATTCTTTTCATAATGTTCCTCATTTTGGATAATTTGGGAGCAGGAGCTGCATTATTCATCTCATTTTAATCTATGGAATCTGCATCAATGATACTTTTTAGATTTAAACAAACTCCAAAATGTGTTTGTTTACCATAATTGGGGCTGTACACACATTATCATCGTCCACTGCAACGGATTCTTCCGATGATACAGTAGGACTGCTGGTATTTTCTGTATTTTGTTCGTTTCTGGAAGGGAAATCGTTTCGTGTTAAGAAAAAAAATGCGTGAAAATACATAGTTTGTGGGGACAGTTGTTTTATTTCGTGTTAACCGATATTTCGTCTTGACGTTTTCCTGTTAAACGTATATTTCACTGTATGTATTTTAATTATTCTTTCTGCTTCTGAAGATTTATGAAACAAAAAGAGTTTATAATACTCTCATAATATGAGATTTTATCTAAGAGAAAAATATTTCAAAATTGGACACTTTCGATTTCTTTTATTCTTTATTAAAATTAACTGTATATTAAATAATAATTTTCGTTCTTATTCAAATTTTTAATTTGTTACAATAGTTTGGAATTCTTTTCCTGTAAATTGTTCTGAATGAACCATTGTAAAACTTTAGATTTAAAAAAATTGAAAACATTTTTAATTATATTGATTTTCTTATTAGATACTTATAGAAGCTTTGTTTCAACTCTTATGCTATAAAATTTTTAAAAGAAAGAAACTAAAAGGGATCCTTCTCCGTAATTTGAAGAAACATAGATATATACTTTTAAAGGAAAAAAGAAGACAAAATTTTCAAAAAAAAAAAGAGCTAAATCATAAAATCAGACATATATCGGTAAACGAAAAGAAACGTGAATAAAATATATCGAAAAATAAATAAAACTTATTTCTTTCGAATGGAAGAAATGCTTTTTTTAACATTGTAACAGTGTAGTTGAAAAAAAATTATTAAATTCAATTTTTAGAAAAATAGTTTTAAAATTTGCAAAATAAAATTAGTGATATTTTTATATATTTATACACTCATCAACAAGATTTCATACGATATATGTCTTGGTAATATGAAAGGGCAGATTGAATATAAACGAGATCTTTTCTAAAATATTACTTAACAAGATTACATGTATCAATGTAATTTTTTTGTGTACTATTTTAAAAGATCAATACATCCCCCAACGTATCCAATTTTGTTTGTTTGTTTTATTCCTGTGAGATAAAAAATATGTCGGACACGTTCGAAGATCTTTTCCCTTCTAATGCTTCTCTGGAAGACTAGGCAAATGATAGTCCAAAGGGGCTAAGTCCGGACTACAGGAAGGATGTTCCAATGTGATTAGGTGTAGTCTCTTTTATTGTTCATGTTTTACCAATTGTGTGAGGTCTTTCATTGCCCTGAAAAAAGATAATGTTACGGATCGCAGTCGAACGTCTGTTAGACCGATATTCTGTTTTAACTTTCTGTAAAAGTTCATTGGAATCACTTGCCTTAATTGCATGTAGAAGTGCGACATGCACAATGCTGAGCGAATCTCAAAAAACACCAACAAGAAATTTTACAGAATGACAGTTTTTACTTTAAGTGGAGCAGTTTTATTTATTTTGCATCGCTCCATGTTGGATAGCTTTGTTTCAGAGAAGCGTCATGATACTCTTTAACTTTTGTCAGAAGTACAACAACTTCACCCTTTGAAAAAGTGTCCTTACCTAACTGGACATTCAATCAGTGCAAATTTTAATAGATTTGATATTTTCATTCGCTTAAAATTTAATAATTATTTACTATGTTATTGCAGTAAGTGCTTTCTGTTTGCGTCTAAATAAGTGAAAATACAGTGAAAATCGCTTAACACGAAACTGAGGGGGACTGAAATATTTTCCGTGTTAAAAGAATTTCGTGTTACAGGATACTGCAAAAAAAATCCATATATTAAACAAAATTAAATCTTTTAGAGTACATTTTATTTACATAGATATGTATATATGCATGTATTGATTAAAAATGGAACAAAAACATTAACAAGAACTTAATGAAATTTAACGCAAAACTTTTAAGTTTTTTGAAAAACAAAATATTTATTGATTTTGTGGAAAATTAAGTGAAATTTTCTTTGGATTGTCTTTTTTAACATGAAATTGTCAACAAATAGTTCTATGTCATCCTCTTTCTGTTATTCATTTCAACATTGAAATGTGCGTCTTAATAGCCACGCATACTTTTCATGATGTTTCTCATTTCGGAGAACGTGAGAACAAAAGCTTTATTCATTTTTTTTTCGTTGTCGAAGTCTGCGTTAATGACATTTTTTTAGATTTGAACAAAATCCAAAATGTCTTTGCCATAATTGGGACTATACACATTATCATCATCTGCTGCAACAAATTCTTCCGATGGTACAGTTGGAGACAGTCCAATAATACAGACACTTTTATTCCAAGAAGGGAAATCTTCCTGTTAAGCAATTTTAGTTTTGTGTTAAGAAAATGCAGGAAAATACTTAGTAGTTTCTCGGGATCGTTGTATAACATCGCATTAAACGATATTTCGTCTTAAGCGTTTTCGTGTTATAAACGTATTTATTTAAACTTTAAATAGCACCTCATGGTCTCAACAGAATGACAACATACGTAAAAATTATATGTTATTTAATCTACCTCTAGATGTGTTAAAAATAGAAGATTATTCATTTTCAGTGCATTTGAAAATAGTATTGTTTTAATTAACCATAAGCAACTTTATGTAAATAATTATATAAATGGAATTACTGCACTATTTCTAATAAAAAGGAAATTGAAAATACTCTATAGTGCCGTTCAGGATATGCATTAATTTAAAATAATATAGAAATATAAATTTCTTTTAACTTAGTTGTGTTTGAAATGAAAATTATTTTTAGAAGTTGTAGATGTTTAGATGAATTTTATTCTAACAGACTCCATTAATTATTTACCACTGTCTGAAAATTTCTATTTCTGGCTTGTTTCTGTGAAAAATTCAAATTTAAATTCAATTTTGTGTAAGCGAATTACTGTTATTTAACGGTATTGCTTCATCAGCTTATTTGTAATATATGCCACACTTAAAGTTTACTGCTTAGGCCGATGAATAAAACATAGAAATCTTTTAAAAGCCTTTAGAGAATCATGGAGTAGATAAGAGCATCTTAATGATCTTGCAGAACGTGGACACAATTCTAATAATTCATATGCGTTCGAGATATTTTTGGCTGCTATAAAAGGAAAGCATTTAAATATGAATGGAGGATTAAAATGACGGGATCTGATATAATCTATATTACAAAAGTGCAGAATCAGAATTTCAAAAATTCAAAATTCTTAGATGATGAAATAGTTTTTGGTATCTAAAATAGATATCATCAAAAAATTTTGGCGATATATTCTTTGCCGAAAAGTGGAATCTGCGTGTTTCCTACACCTGTACGATTTCTTAAATGAATATATATATATATATGAAATAGTTCAAGATCAGAAATTAAGAGAAATTATGTGCAAAGGCCCAGGTTATCGATCAAACTACACTGCTGATCACCGTAAATGCAACACCCTGAAGGAAGCATGCAAATAACATGAAATTTACAACATGCATTAGCGGAAGTAAGATATGCAAATGATTAGAATTTCAGAGCAGACACACATCACGCGCGCCTGTGTCGCCACCTCAAAGCACTATTTAAGGCTTGGAGATTTCGACGATTTCAAGTTCGGCAATTGTGTTTTTATTGTGGTTTTTTCAAAAAACGATCAGTTATGTCTCGTAGAAAACAGCGATCAGCTTTTGATCAAGTATCCGAGTTCGACAGAGGAAGGATAGTGGCCTACCGAGAGAGTGGATTATCTTTCAGGGAAATCGGTAGTCGTGTTGGACGAAACCAAACAACTGTAATGCGGATATGTGACCGTTGGATGCAGGAGGGTACGACGGGCCAACGTGGTCGATCACATCCACCTCAGTGCACCACTTCACGGGAGGACAGGGAAACTGTGCGCATGGCAGTGATGGATCGCTCAGTCACATCACGAACCATAGCACAGCACATTGAGTCTGTAACGTATCATTCAGTGTCTGCGCGTACCATTCGACGTCGTTTACAGAAAAATGGTTCGTCCGCAAGACGTCCATTGCTTGGTCTACCTCTGACGCAGAACCCCAGACGTCTCCGCCGCCAATGGTTCGATGAAAGAAGGATGTCGGTTGCAGAATGGAATGAAGTTGTCTTTACTGACGAGTCACGCATCTGTCTGCAACACCACGATGGTCGGATTCGAGTCTGGAGACACCGTGGAGAGAGTTTGCTGAGCAGCTGCGTTATGCACCGCCACACTGGTCCTGCACCGAGTATCATGGTATGGGGTGGTATTGGATATCACTCTCACACTCCTCTAGTACGCATTTCCGGTACTTTAAACAGCTAGCGATACATCTCCAAGGTGTTGGAGCCAGTTGTCCTTCCTTACCTTCAGGGCTTGGCCACAGCCATATTTCAACAGGATAATGCGTGACTACACGTGGCACGCGTTGTCCAAAGGTTCTTCGTCAATCAACAGATTGAATTGCTTCCCTGACCGGTTCGCTCTCCGGATATTTCGCCGATAGAAAACATGTGGCCCATGGTTGCTCAACGATTGACCCACATTATACCCCCAGCTGCTACACCAGATCAACTTTGGCAACGTGTGGAAGCTGTTGGTCTGCTGTACCCCAAAAACACATCCAAAGTCTCTTTGAATCAATGCCGAGGCGTATAGCAGCAGTGATCTCCAACAATGGCGGCTACTCTGGCTACTGATTCTGGCAGGAAACACACTTCACAGAAGTCTATAAATTTAATGATTTGATACTTGGTCAACATGTTATCTACAAAATAAATTTTGTTGTGCTATCTCTTGTCTTTCTTGGTGTTGCATTTACGGTGGCCAGCATTGTATTACGGCTTGGGGCCAAAAACCTGACTTTGCAGGGTCCCTAATATTTTCCGTTACACCACTGGAACCGGACAATGTGTGCCTGTGACAGCTGTCTTCAGAGTTTGTTGAATTATTTCAGTGGTCTTCAAGCTTTATCGACTCACGGAAATTATTTTTCGGGAAAACCCATCTCACCGTAGAAGAACATACATCTTAACATAATATTTAAAGTGTATCAATACATTGTAGTTACTTTATGCAAAGACAATAAAGAAATTATTGTATTTATTAGTAAAAAAATTTTAATACGAGTATAATATTCGTGTAATTTACTCAATACATTAATTTGTTCTCTGAGTGTCACTTTGTCTTGTATTATATTTAATAACTAAGATAGTTGCTTACCTTTTTTAACACAAACTGTCAGAATCTAGGTCTATTTGTAACGGGTTCTATTCGGGTTTTTACTAATCTCCTTGGGTAAAATACTCTTTTTAACGGTGAATTTAGTTGAAACCCGTTTTCCGTAGAGATGACTTAGTTTCATTGAAATGAGAGCTTTTATTTAAGTGCTAGTAGTGGAGTAGACGGAATGAGGGTTGAAAATTGAGAATAAGAAGAAAGCATAGCGACAGTGGCCGGTGGTCGTATTTAGTACTGTTCATTCAAGAGGATAATTGGAGAAAGTCATTGTAGCCATAAAAATCTAAAAGACAACAAGGCACCCGACCCTGACGTTGTTCCATCTGAGCTACTGAAAAATGGAGGAAAAGAAATTTCTAAGAAAGTTTACGACTTAATTCAAGCAATTTGGGAACAGAAAGTAATCCCTAAGGAATGGAAAATGAGTATAACTTGTGTGATACATAAAAAAGGAGATATACTCGAGTGTTCAAATTATAGAGGAATCAGTCTGCTCTGTACAAGTTATAAGGTATTCTCAAATATTCTATTTAACAGACTTTCACCACTACTGGAAAATACAGTTGAAGACTACGAAAATGGATTTCGGAAAGGAAGATCCACTACAGAGCAGATATTCAACTTTCGTCAGGTTTTGGAGAAAACAAGGAAATTTGGAATAGACACGTGTCACCTTTTTATTGATTTTAAAACCACTTATGATAGCATTAACAGAAAGGCTCTTATTGCAGCCTGAAAGAGTTTAAAATCCCTGACAAGTTATTAAGGCTGATAAAAGCCTGAATGAAGTGAGACAAAGATCGTAGTCAAGGTGCAGAATGATCTTTCGGACCCATTGGAAATAAAAAATGGCCTTCGACAGGGAGATGCACTGGCGTGTATTCTCTTTAATCTAACACTATAAAAAGTGGTAAGAGATTCCAATATCAATATCGTAGGTAATATTTTTAATATATCGATACAGTTGTTGGCTTTTGCTGATAACATTGATATCGTCGCTCGAACACTCACCGCACTACTTATCTTTAGAAAAAGAAGCCCTCAGAATGGAACTGAAAATCAATGAGAATAAGACTAAGTACATGCCTTGCGCTAAATCATGATTTAAGAATTCCCATTTTAAAATTGAAGAGTATAGTTTTGAAGTGTTGACAGCTTCACTTATTTAGGTTCAGAGATTAACAATAGAAACGATAGTACTACTGAATCCAAAAGAGAATCACTATGGCTTATAGATGTCTTAATGGAATACGAAAATATATGAAATCGAATTTAATCAAAAGAAAAATATAGGTTCTATTTATAAAAGTCTTTTAAGATCAGTATTAACTTATGCATGTGAAACTTGGTCCATGTCTCGAACAGATGAGAACATGATAAGTATCTACGAAAGGAAGATTTTAAGATTCATCTTTGGAGGTATTCAGGAAAATGGAATTTGGCGATCAAATTTAGAGCTCTATCGATCATATAAAGAATCTGACGTACTTAACTTCATCAAAATACAACGAATTAAATGGGCAGGTCACGTTATCAGAATGAACGAAGACCGCACCACTAAAAAAGTCTTCAATGCTCAACCAATTAGCACACGAAGGAAGGGCAGGCCGAATCTCAGATGGATTGATGGCCTAGAAAAAGATCTCTTAGTTTTAAGAACTATTCATTGGAGAACACTGGCAGGAAGAAGGTTGGCCTGGAAAAGGCTTCTTGAGAAAGTCAAGGCCTGCCCTGGGTTGTTGTGCCACTAAGGAAGGGAATTCAAAGGAAGGATTAAACAAGTATTGAAGCAAGAGCACTCAGGATAATAAATAAGTTCTATTTATTTCTACTACAATTAAATTAATAAGTTTGATTGTTCCTCGGATTTAGTGATTTAAGTTGATAAAGTCTATTACGTGAAAAAGGCAATAATGTTGTTTAGATTGAAAAATGGCTGATCTTGACTCGAACCCTTTTGAATTCTCTGTTGTTATGTTTTATATTCTGAATTTAATTTGTTTCTACGTTTTGTTTTCTTGGTTGCAAACCATGCGAAAAAATTTTCACTTAAATATGTTGTTGCGAATGCCATTAAAATGTTTATAGATGTGACAAAAAACTCCTGCTTATTCTACATGAACTTACAACATAAAATTTAGGAGATATTTTTGCTTAAACATAGATTTAAATAGGGAATCAGTGGTATATCTGTAAGTTGTTCCTTTTCCTTCTTTGGCAAACCTTCTGACTTATCGTAGTACTCGAATTTTTATTTCGACACGTGGAACCCCTAGGTATGTCTACGGGGAAACACAGTGTGAAAACTACTGAAGTATTCCATACGAAACATATTTTTTTTCTTAACCCGCTAAGTGGTAGCTCATTTAGCACATTGTATAGAATACGAAATTAGGAACATATTTTTCGTCAAAAAAAATATATCAACTCTGATAAAAATGAGTAGTACAATAAAATATGCTGCTTTTTTTGCATAAGATAGCGAAGTATGAACATGATATTAGAGTTGGAATGTTTTTATGTTTGGTGAAGTATTTCTCTCTCGATTTATGTGTTCTACTCTATTTACCGAAGACATCTTTAAAAAGAATGAGAAAAATTCCAATATTTATGTTTTTCTAATAAACAAGTGTTATAAAAATTAATTAAATTAGGTTTGAATGGGAATCCCCTTAATAAGTTATCAAATAGGGTGCACATAAATTTTAAGTGTTTAATTAAATATTTAAATAAGTGCAACATTGCAATTTTACTTGTAATTCTTAAAATATTTCACATCTTTAAGGAGAAAAAATGCGTCGTAATGTTTTCAGAGGATATTTTTATTAGCTTTTACTCTACTTTAAGTATGGATTTTTTTCCCTTCATTTTACTAAAACTCTTATTCTTCTACAGAATCTTTGCATAAAATTATAGAGTATATTCCATGTTATATATTTTTATCAAAGCCCGAAATTTAATTTATACATATACGTTAGTTATTCATGTTCTTTTAATTAATGTATTCCTTTTTAATTGCTCAGTTTGTAATTACGATTATATTTTTATTTTTCATTATTTTACATAAATTTTAAAGAGTAAACCTTTAAGGTATCCGACTACGTTCGGAACCGTGATTTTAAAAAAGCGCATAAATGGATATTTTCATGATATTTAGTGTCCCTTAGATTAGAATACATGTATAAAATTGTTTTAAGGACATTTTGACAAAAAAAAATTATTTAAATACAATATTTCGGCAAAAAATTAACTTAAAATAACCTTTTTTCAAAATGTTCACCTTTTGTAAAAAATGCTTCTATTATAATAATAGTTTG
Source organism: Trichonephila inaurata madagascariensis (assembly GCA_019973955.1). Taxonomy (NCBI): domain Eukaryota; kingdom Metazoa; phylum Arthropoda; class Arachnida; order Araneae; family Nephilidae; genus Trichonephila; species Trichonephila inaurata. Next base: position 34,888 of record BMAV01019507.1, read on the forward strand.
CCTGTATATCGCTCAGACCTCTGTACAAAGGCTCAAATATGGTTTTTGAAAAATTCACATTATTTTCAGAATTACAACAATTGAAATAATTATCGGCGTTTTTTTTTTTTTCCTTAAAATTTCTCCCCTCTGGTGCCGTAAAACATGGATAAACCCACTTGTAAGTTATATATTTCAAAAATTCTAGTTGAACCTCTGTACAGAGGTGGTAGCTATATACAGGCAAAATATTATTATAATAGAAGCATTTTTCCCAAAAGGAGAATATTTTGAAAATGGGTCATTCTATGTTCATTTTTTGTAAAAATACTGTACTTAAATAATTTTTTATTGTAATACTATTCTTTAAACAATTTTATATACATTTTCTAATCTAAGTGACACTAAATATCATAAATATTATCCATTTATACGCTTTTGCAAAATCACGGTTCCGAACGTAGTCGAATACCTTAAAATAAATATTGAAAATAGAATATATTTTTTTTACAAATTAGCTTAAACGTCGCAATACAAAGGAAGACGAAGGCTATTGGAGAGATGGTCCTTGTAATTCAGAACCGCAATCAAGTGATGAGGATGATACCTCAGTTGGCACCTCCTTCCCAAATTTCCCTTTCCCATGCTTGGTGAGGACACTGAGCCCCCTTTTGAATCTCTTGGGTGGTCGTAAAGTTTTAACGTGCATCCCCCCTTTGAAAGTCGGTCGCTTGTGACACCGGGACTAGAAAATACAACCCGGCGAAAAATACTATTTTTTAAACAATTTTATATACATTTTCTAATCAAAGTGACACTAAATATCATAAATATTATCCATTTATATGTTTTTGAAAATCACGGTTCGAACGTAGTCGAATACCTTAAAATAAATATTGAAAATAGAATATTTTTTACAAATTGCTTAAACCCCAATAAAAAGGAAGACGAAGGCTATTGGAGATGCTTGTAATTCGAACCGCAATCAAGTGATGGGGATGATACCTCAGTTGGCCCCTCCTTAAATTTTCCCATTCCATGCTTCAGTGAGGACACTGACCTCACTTCCAAGTCTCATTGATGGTCAATAAAAGATTTGTATACCCTTTGCACAGTGGGTTCCGTGACACCGGGACTAGAAATACAATCCGGCAAAAAGAATACTTTTTTTTTAAACAATTTTATATACATTTTCTAATCTAAGTGACACTAAATATCATAAATATTATCCTTTTTTGCTTTTGAAAACCCGGTTCGAACGTAGTCGAATACCTTAAAATAAATAGAAAATAGAATATTTTTTCAAATTCTTAAACGTCGCAATAAAAAAGGAAGACGAAGGCTATTGGAGAGATGGCCCTTGTAATTCAGAACCGCAATCAAGTGTGAGATGATACCTCAGTTGGCACCCCTTCCCAAATTTTCCCCTGCTTCGTGAGGACACTGAGCCTCCCGCTTAAGTCTCATTGGGTGGTCAGACAAAAAAGATTTAACGTGCATCCCCCCCTTTGCACAGTCGGTCGCTTGGCAACTGAAATACAATCCGGCAGAAAGTAATACTATTTTTAAAAAATTTTTTATATACATTTTCTAATCAAAATGACACTAAATATCATAAATACTATCCATTTATATGCTTTTGCAAAATCACGTTCGAACGTAGTCGAATACTAAAATAAATATTGAAAATAGAATATTTTATTACAAATTGCTTAACGTCATAAAAAGAGACGAAGGCTATTGGAGAGATGGTCTGTAATTCTGACCGCAATCAAGTGATGAGGATGATACACTAGTTGGCACCTCCTTCCCAAATTTCCATTCCATGCTTCAGTGAGGACACTGAGCCTCACTTCGCTTAAGTCTCATTGGAGTGGTCAGACTAAAAGATTTAACGTGCATCACCCCCTTTGCACAGTCGGTCGCTTGTGACACCGGGACTAGAAATACAATCCGGCAGAAAGTAATACTATTCTTTAAACAATTTTATATACATTTTCTAATCTAAGTGACACTAAATATCATAAATACTATCCATTTATATGCTTTTGCAAAATCACGGTTCCGAACGTAGTCGAATACCTTAAAATAAATATTGAAAATAGAATATTTTATTACAAATTGCTTAAACGTCGCAATACAAAGGAAGACGAAGGCTATTGGAGAGATGGTCCTTGTAATTCAGAACCGCAATCAAGTGATGAGGATGATACCTCAGTTGGCACCTCGCTTCCCAAACTTCCATTCCATGCTTCAGTGAGGACACTGAGCCTCACTTCGCTTAAGTCTCATTGGAGTGGTCAGACTAAAAGATTTAACGTGCATCACCCCCTTTGCACAGTCGGTCGCTTGTGACACCGGGACTAGAAATACAATCCGGCAGAAAGAATGATAGCCACGAGTTCATGACCTTGACCACATTCAGCTGTCGTAACAACAGAAGATTTTATTAAATATAATGTTTTTAATTATAAATAGTTTACGTACTGTTATAGTTATTGATCTTATGTTGCGACATAGCCATCGTTCGATAGCTATGTCGTGGGGTTTCCGCGTAAGTTAGAGGTGTGGGATTCTCTACATGATGAGACATTCTATAACTCTTAATATGACTTGTATTAAGAATTTAATTTAAATTACTTAGAGAGATATTGAACAAACTTATATTAAGTGAGAATAAACCAAAGTACGCAGTTTTAACTAACTCAGATCGCGCAATTAGATCACTTATCAATATAAATATATTAGATCCGCGCCTAATCTCGTTTCAATAATATACTAGCGTTCAGAATATATTCTCCTACCTTGGTTGAATACTTCAACGTCCAGGCTAATCAAATCTTTCTCCTAGGGTAGTACAATGGTATGTACCTTGTATAGATTGGCGAGGTGGGGTCTTGATTCTAAGCCGTCGATCCACACTCTATCTTTTCCGAACTGAGCTTTCTCTAAATTGCCATCTTTGCTCACTAAACTTTCTATCCTTTTAAAGGTTATCTTATTTGCATCTTTGCTTCGTTCCCTCTTGGATTTGGGTTGGAAAAGTTTTGCCATTAATCGTGGCCGTCAAAGAACGTAGGGTTATGTTAGAAGAAGAACTGAGAGATGTCACAATGTTTTAAAGTCATTCAATCGAGAGGTATTTTCCCAGCTTTTTTTTTTAAAGTATATTTCTAAAACTATGGTTCTTTAAGTTTGTACATATTAGTGCGAATGGACTGCATTGATTAAAAGACAAGTTTTAA
>BMAV01019508.1:0-26896 GCA_019973955.1 Trichonephila inaurata madagascariensis
ACCTAAATACCTTTTAAATGCATTTGGTAAAAAGCTGTTAATTTCAAATTACAAACAGACACTTCATTTTTATTTATATGTATAGATGAAGGCGCGTTCCGGAGAAAAGGTAAAACTGTTACGTATCGACATTGCGCGATATGTGTGATATTTATAGTGATATTAAAATGATAATATTTTTGATACTTCGGAGTATCCAATAGATAATATGCGTGAAATTCGTCGTAAATATAAAAAAAATTATATGGGTAAAATGAAAGGCGACAATTATGGTAAAGTGATGACTGGATTCGTAGGGTTACGTTCGTATATTTCTTTAAAATGGAAGGCTACCAGAAAGGGAAATTAAAGGCGTAAAGAAATCTTTACAGGGAAAATTATAGATAACTTCACATGCACGCTAGAATTTCTAAAATTGAAGTGAATTCAATTCGATGTGTGAATTATAATATTTATTTTTATAATTTTGAACAGGATGAAAAAAAGTACTTGCTAAATAACAAAATTAATACTGTAGCTTTAAGGCATTTTATATAATTGTGAGCAAGGTTGATTGATCCTTTTGTACTATAGTTGTATATTTTTCTATATATACAAAAGAGAATAATTTTGTGTATGAATCTTTTTTTTAAAAAAAAAATTATGTGTTTAGAGTTATTACGAATTGTTTATGGCATTTCAATTTCGATATTTTCTGTGTATAAATAAAATACATTTGGGTCCCCGAATTTCGCGATTTAACGAATTTTTCTCTTTCTCCTATTAAAATGAAGGTAAAACCCCCTATTTAACGAATTATTCCAGCATTTGGAACAATTTTTGAAGATAACTTCTTATGGCACGGTAAGGAAGATTTTTCATTACCAGTTACAGTTACGCGATGAACGTAAGGTAGAAATGTATGAAGTTCCGAATTTCCCCACGTTTTTAAAAATAATAATGATAATAATAAATTTGTTTATTATATATAATATTAATTTAAAATAAAAATTATACAATTCAATACATAGAAGAATTGAAGTTGTTGCCGCTTATAAGATCGTAGATGGTTAAATTTGACGATCTACTTAAAGTATCTGAAAGTATGCTGGATATAATTTATAATCGCGATGGTTTCACAGGCTAGTTCATAAGGTGATTATATTCTCTCTTTTTCCTTTTTAAAAATAAAAAATATCAAATTTAATAGTCCATTAAAAATATCACAACCAAAATATCCAAAAAATGATATATTTTCAATTTTGGTTGTGTACTGCCAGAAAACCCCTTTAAAATCTTTGGGGGATGATATCACAAAATAATACAACTAAATATCCCAACCATTCAAAAGCTCTACTAGTACCCCGAGGGGGATATTTTTCTTTACATTTAAAATGATTGACACTATAATGAGCTATTATAAAATGTTATATGTTTGTTTATCAAGTTATCATTCTTCCAGTGATCATCTCTTGCATATATTTTAAGCGAGATTTAAAAAAAATTGAAAAAGTACAAAATACTTCGCTTTAAATTTTTTTTTTGAATGCAGCGACTAAAACCCAATGGGGAAAAGGCTCGTACTTAAGCCTCCCCTTTTTCGGGCAATGTTCCCAAAAAACGCCAAAAAACAATCTCGCCAAAAAAATTTAAATCATCATCGGGATCAGGTATTAAAAAAATATCATTATAGTCTTCCCTGTGTAGATGAATAGTCCCAACGTAAACCTTGCGGTCGTAAAGCGACTTTGAGAATCCAACCTCTCAGGGCTCCTGGAACCCTAATTATGAAAAAGATCTATGCACTTTGTCATAAATTTCAACAATACATATAACCAAAGAAACCCCGTATTCACACTGATACACACAATTTTTTTTTTTTTATTTTGTTTGTTTTGGGGTGAAAATTGGATTTTTCAAATGCATATCCTTTTTTTCGGAACGAAAAAAACTTTTCTTGTCGGAAATTTCCGCAGAAGGTGAAGACCATTATTACACTTTTCGGTATATGACATGAGTGTAAACCTGGGTAACGGGGAAAATTTGCCCCTCTGCAAAATCGGTTTTTGGGGTCCAAGCCCAAAGGTACTTTGTTCAGTGAAGCCTTGGGCCCCCCGAGTCCTAGGCCCTCCCCTGCGGGGTGTACGTTTTACGTGGTATAACCATCCTGTGGGATGAGATAAGAAAAATTCATCCCCGTCCAACCGGATACTTTTTAAGATTTTAACAATTTGATACATTTGATACGGGCTACCATTTTTGCAACTAAAGTTGAGAAAATTGTTGGTTGGTCAGAGCCAATGAGTGAGAGTGAGTGAATATTAGCGTCTCACTGTGCAGCTACTCGAGGGCTTTTGGTGACGGACAGAGCCAATGAATAGCGATTCTAATGCAAAAAATTGTTTAATTCCCCCCTATCAAAACCTGGAAACATTTTTTTTTTAATTTTTTTACATTGTTTGGAAACTGAAAAAACCCTTTTTTAATGAAAGCAGGAGGTAAATAAAATTAAAAAGTATTTTTTCCCTGCTTTTGAGTCGAAAAAAAAAGGTTTTTCGAGTCGGGTTGGAAAAAATTTTCTAACATCTGTTAGTCAGTATTTTAAAATTTGCAATTAACTAGTGTGTAAAAACCCGCTGGTAGATTTTAACCGCCCGAATAAAAAGTGTGCCTTTCCCCATTGCTTTATTTTTTTGTAGTTTGATAGAATTTCCCAAAAAGGGAAGTGCAGAAAATTTGTATTTTGTTTGGGTCCCGAAAAATGAATAACCCCGAATTAACGAACAAAATGTTTTTGGTCCCAGGAAATTTTTTAAAAAAGGGGTCCCATTATATATATTTTCAATATATTGTTATGCTTGTATTTTTTATTATTTACTTTTAAGATATTCTTTATAAAAATATGAATTTATAAAACTTTTCAAAAAATGCCCCCTCTCATTTACCGTACAAGAAACATCTTTTTACTATGCTAATATATGGTCCGTTAAATTCTAGTAAAACGTTTATTGGATACAAAATTAATGGAACATTTCCCTCCAAAAATCATTTGGTGTTACGGTACTTATAAAGAACTTTTTAATGAGATACATGATATTAAATATCATGAAGATATATCTCATATAACAGAAAATATGACGCATGGTTCTTATAATAGTAGATGTTTTAATGAGTGAATTGGATTGAGTGATTGGAATGAGTGATTGAAAAATTATCTGATTTATTTACAAAGGGTAGTCATCTCTCTCTCTCAATAAAATATGCCTGTTAACTTTATTATTTGGAGCATTTTTATATAGAAGTCGAGAAGAGAGAAATATTTTTTTTCTTTAAACGCTTGTTATTTATGTTTTAAAACCTTTTGAGACAAACCACAGATTTTATATTTACATAGACCAGGGGTGGTCAACCCGTGCACGCATGCCACAATGTGGCCCGAGGGAATGGTATAAGTAGCAAGCGAATACTTATTGAAACAAAAAAAAAAAATTGAAATTATTATAAACAACCATTTTATACAATTTTATTGAAATGGGGTTGCCTCAGACAAAAAAATCCTCCAAAATTTAGATCCAAATATGCTTGTGGATAAATATTTTCTGCAATGAACATAATAAAATAAATATCACTCAAAACTGGCTAATGTGCACATAAAATAACCTAATATTGTTAGCATCTGTAAAAGCTAATGCTAATGTAGATGACTTGGCAAAAAAAAGTTGTAATTCAAGAGCCACATTAAGTAGATACTGAGCGTTTAATAATTATTTCGTATTAAATGATTCAAGTTACTTATCTTTATTTTGTACCTAACTTAACTGATTGAACTTGTAAAAAGTTTATCAATAATAAAAAAATAAAAAAAAAGACACCTAAGTTTGTACTTTTACCTTATTATATTATTTTTAAATTTCGCGACTACATAGACTTTCATTAAAAGTATACTATTTCAGTAAAAATCACATAATAAGCTTATAAGTAACACACACATTCTTTCAATTTTCTATATTTGTTTGTTGGAAGTGACACACATAACTATTCTTTAATCAAATAGTGGTACTCTTCCCAAAAAGGTTGGCCACCCCTGATCTAGACAAATGTAAGCTTCAAAATCAGTTTTTTTCTTGAAACCACTCGACTGTACGAATATTTTTTTATCTATTTGAAACCTGAAACTTTTCAACAATTGTGTGTGCATACAAATATTTTTTTCTGGCCAATATATATATATATATATATATATATATACATTTTTTGGTGTTTTATAATTATTTTTAAAAATAACTTATTTTTTTAGTCATTTTTTTTTGTAGTAAAATTAGTATTTAAAGGATTTTAACGTATGACGTGCGACATTTACTCCAAACATTCAGTAAAATTTAGGTCAGGAACCCAAAGGATGGGCCAACGGGATTGCCCAGGCGTCGCCTCTTTGGGGGCCCGTTGCGTTTCGATTTCGCCCCAAAAGATTATGATCCGCGGATAATTTTAATGGTGAAATATTTTTCCCCTTATATTCCAAAAAAAAATTTCAACTATTAAATTAAAAACGGAAAGACTGTAATTTTATGGATGGCCTTGCCCAAATGTTCCTAAATTTATTACCAAACAATCTTTCCCCAACCCTATTTAGTCGAAATGCGGCCAACGGGCCGGTTTTCCCAATTTTGAGATTGTGGTCGTGGGATTTTTCTTGTTTCATTTCTTTTTTCATACCGTTTAAACGGGTATTTGACAATGCATGCTATATATTGTTTACTTTTAAAGATATCAGGCTTAAAAAAAATCTTAAGATTTCTCTGTTTCCAGGCCATCAAAGTGTCTTAAGATGTCCTTGGTAGAGTAAAATTAACCAAGGTTTTGCTGAAAAGTTCGAATTATTTGATAAAGGTTGTAAGCGAATAGGCACTTAACATTTTTATAGGTAATGCTCCATTGACTAACTATAAATAATCAAAATATAGCTCCTTTTAAAACGGCCGCACTGAAATCAGGCGATAAATTTGTTCCTTTGCCTTCTAGTCAGGGACGTCTTAAGGCATGAACCAACTGGGCCCATGGTTTCGACTATAATGGGAACCTCATCTCGTTCTCGACTCAGCCTTGATTAGATCATGATTCGAATAATTTCAACGATCAAATGTAATATCCGGTTGTATTCTCAGAAAAACTGGGAATTTTGGACGATTTGTAAATTGACTACATGTGATGATCGTCGTTCATGTATAGGCCGAGGCCTACCACACCGGTTTGTGCAATTGTAAGTGATGTACATTTATTTGTTTCTAGTTGTTGTTTGTACGAGTATTTGACAATGTATGATGTGTACAGTTTACTTTTATGCGTCATAGTTGGGGTCTACATTTGTGTAAAAGCCCAGGGCCTTATAGCAGACCTGAAGGGGAAAGGATTTCTTAGTTTCATTATTCCATCTGCTCTTTTGGTCATATCTTCTCTGTTTGAAGGATACACAATAAGAAATTATTACTTGAAGAGAGACTTTGAAAATATGCTGAAAATAGTGTATCGGTTTTTTTTTCTTTTCTTTTTCTACCGCCTAGCAGTTGCAAGAACGGCTCCATCTTTTTAATATACATATCAATTCGAAATTATATAAAGTATGAATATGCTCAATTCTCTCTACCTTGTATATTAATATAGACATGTTCATTTAAATTTGGTTAAAATTCATGTTATGAAAGATATTTTATACGCCAAGTTATACACGTAGTATATTGATATCAACATGTTGTTAATATAATAGTTCTCCGAAACAGCTACCATGACCACGCCTTCTTGCCACATCCTCCCAACCAATCAGGAGACTCTGTCTCATAAAGGTCCCTCAACATCAGGCCACATTCAACAACTTAGGTATGGGATAGAGGAACGCTTCGCGTTCTGTTTCCCAGTGATTTCCGGCGTCCTAATATAATAGTTAGAATTAGTATTGTGATATGAGTATTTTTTAATGATATAGTACACCTTATTATTGATACTGATTGTTTATCTTGTAGTTTGAATTAGTGTAAGTTCTCTATCAAGAACACTCACTCACTAACGGTAAAACAATTCTAAAATTAGTTAAAAGGGTTTTTTTATATAGTCTTAAATGTAACTCAGGAAATACTATAGTACTTGATTGAAGTTCTCTTATATTCCATATGAGTCATTGAATCTAAAGGTCAATAACCTTTGTCATCATCATCGGACCTGAACTTTTCTTCGACGACAAGTTTTCAAGGAGAGAAAGAGTTGTAACGTTTTCCGGCCTAGTAGCTGAAAGATCGGCTCCCTATATAGATAGGGTTTCGAGGATTTTATGCAAATCAGTCGCAAAGAACAAGACAGTTCTTTAAAAGAGCGATGAGAATTTATTGTCGAAAATTCAATCCTTGAAATACATGATTGAGCAGCAATATTCACAGAATAAATCTCAGAGGGTCTTCACACCTTTAACAGCCCTCAGACACAATTATCGCTGTCTAAGATACTCGTATATAAAAGATTATTCACAAGCAATCGCTCGTTCAACAGCCTAAGTAATCACTAACCAATTCAACAGTCAAAGCAATACTAACTGATCCCCAGTCAAAACCAGACAGACTTTCGGCGAGCATCTCTGTCTTTATAGGCCAAGCGGATAATTCGAAAAATCCCCTTGCTCATAAATTTTTGAAATTAGTGGGGTTTTTCCCCTAATTTCTGGAATCAGGGTCCCGAACTTAAAAAAGATCCCAAGTCCCAAAATGGGCACCAAAAAAAGATCCTCTTTGGCTCATATTCCCATTGAATCCCCTTATAACGTAAGGGGCGGCTTTTTTCCAATATTACAATTTTAAAATAAATAAACTAAGTAATACCAATGCTTTACACATCCAAATACAAATTATTTACACTACTTTACTCAAAATTCGCAACAATAACATTTCGAAGTTCACATCCACACTTGCACCCCTAAAATATTGTGGAGTTCTTTCATCTGACATCACGCTGACAACCAATGACCTGAACCACACTGGGTTCCATCAAACCGGGAAAAAAGCAAACGCCCCTACCCCCCAAAAGAATGGAGGGGCAGTTCGTTTAAAACTCAAAAGGAAGTGTTTGCCCCCCCTTCACAAATAACATATTTTGAGAATATTAAATGGTTTGGATAACTTGTAACATATTGTAGTTAGTAGCTGTAGCCGTAGACACTAGGAGGTCTTCAACCTTTAACGCTCGAGGGCCATATCAACAAATCCACAATGATCCGCGGACCACATCAATAAATTTACAATGTCCGCGGGCCACTCGAATGTCAAAAAATAATGTAGTCAGGAAATTTAAATAAGAAAGGGAGGTTTGAGAGACTTACAAGACTACAACTGATTCTAAGGGAAGAGATGGTGTTACAGATTATATATATTTATAAAGTCGAACCTCTATATAACGAAGTCGCTAAATCCCGGAAAAAAGTTCGTTAAATAGAGGTTCATCTTTTAATATACTTTATATAATTCACATAGAACAAATTTTAAATTCATAAACACTATATATTAAAAAAGGTAATTATTCACACCTTTTTTAAAATTAATATATGTTTATTTTATGTATCTTACCCATCAAAAAAGAAAGAAAGAAAGAAAAACTGCAAGGAAAACAAGAAAAAAGAATGTCGAAGAATTCACTGTGCATGTTCAATATTAAGAAAATAACTTTATACTAAAGTTAATGAATTTTAAAGACATTTTATAATTTAAAGCATACAAGTAATATTAAACATTATTTTATAATTAGGACACGGGACAGCTCCACTGAGGGTGAAAGAGGACATCGAAGATGTTTCTAGTGAACTGGGCAATAGGAGTTAAAGGTTGCACTTCTTGGATGAAACGTCCAGAACTCATTGCTTTCGGTGAGTTAGGACTAATAAAACCAGTTCAAAATTTATGACCACCATTAAATATGTTAGAAAGAATAACTGGAAATTTTTTCAGAAATTCTTTTAAAAAAAGGAGAACAAAAATTGAATAACAAAAGGAAAAGTTCGTTATATAGGAAATTCACTTCGCTATAGAGAGATTATTTTACGAAGAAAATCGTGAAATGTTCAAGGTTCCAGGAAAAAGTTCGCTATATAGAAAAATTCGCAATATAGGGGTTCAACTGTATATATATATATATATATATATATATATATATATAGATATATATATGTAAAGGGTAATTAAATTAGATTAAAATTAAATTCCTTTTCTAGCACTTCACTTTATTTTTCCTCACCCGTCAAGTATCAAACTAATCACCCATTTATTTCTTCCTAACATGTGGCCTAGCCAATAAACGTGTCTAATTCCAGATCGTTATATTTAATATCCCTATATGTCAGCATTAACTTTCAAGAGCACTCATGAACGCCACGATCGGTGTTTTAAATGTTTAACCCACTTAAGATTTTCGGTAGCGTTCTTTTTCTCTCTACATCTTGCGTCAGAAGAGATGTACTCATTCTAGAATAAAGACCTTTTTTAAAACTAAGTCTGTTTCTGACTCCAAAAATCATGTCAGAAATAAAGCCGGCAGGATATTCTATCTGCGCGAATAAATTTCGAATCTTAAAGTAAAACTTTTCTCAATAGTAAAATAATTTTAAATTAAAAACGAACGCCAACGACAGTAATAAATGTTATGGAGAATTTGATGGAACTCCGACGGCGCTATACCTCTTGGTTGAAGCCGTCGGGTTGCCAAAATTGAAAAGGAGCCCTATGGTACGGAAGAAGAAGAGAAACACGCTATTAATCTCCGATAGAACATCGCTCTTATCGCCAAGGAACTAGAATCATCATCTTTTCCCCTAAAAAAATTTCGGGAAATTTATTTTTTCAAAAAATGGAGGCAAAAAAACGAAAAAAAAATTTTAAGAAAAAAAAGAGAATATAGATGCGGAAAAAAAATTTAAAAACAACGTATAACCACATTAAAAAAAAATGATATTCGATTTGAAGATCTACACACAGATTTTTTTCCAAAAAATATAACTTAAAAGGCCCATCCAGACTTTCCCTTTTAGAAATTTTGAAAGTAGGGCGTTTCCCTTTTGATATAAAAAAAACAAAAAAATCTTTTTTTTAACCAAGTTTGTAGATGGAGCTGTGAAGACTTACATCAAATCACAATCGATCCCAAAAAAGTTTTACGAATTTGAAAAAAAATTTTAAAGGGGAAATTTGGAACACAAGTCAACCAGCGGATTATTCATCTTTCAATTAGCAAAAAACAAAAAAAACATAAAAAAGAGCCCCACATAGAATTTTTCCCTACAGAATAAAAGAAATCACATCCAGGATAAACATGGAAGAAGAAGTTTAAAAAAATTTACATCATAAAAGGATTAAAGGAAAATAGATCCATAGAAATACAGTTACAAAGCTGCAGTAATATAGGGGAAACCCAAAGGGAAAAAAAATGAAATTTTTTGGGATATCCAAGAAAATCAAAATCAAATAGGAATGAAGTTATATACCCAAAGTCCCCATTTAAAAAAGAATACCTTTACCATACGAATCAATTTGCCCATAGACAAAAAAGTATGGAAGATGGAATAGGAGAAATGATCCCCCACACACAACACCCGGTTTCCCAAAACCCGGGTTTCCCCAAGATACAATGTATATTCTCATCAGCGTCCGTCACACTATCAAAAATATCCATCTTTTTCCCCAGCGGCCGACCATGATCCGAGAAACCAACGATTGCCACAACGACCAACAATTTTGCGGGCCGGATGCGCCAACTTTCTACCCTCGTCAAAGAACCCAAGAAAATAATGCAGTATTCCAACCTCATCGAACATGGGGAACCATGATCATCTAGGCAAGAATCAACTTCAAAAAAAGTTGAGGTCCCTTGGTACAGGATCAAATGTCAAAATTATATCAAAAAAAAAAAAAAAAAAACTATCATAAATCAAGGGGCAACACCATGTGGAATAAAAAAAAAATTGCCAAACCATCAATGGCAAATTAAGGTGAGTGAGGCAATTACTTTTTCAATTGAAAATAGGAGAAATTATTAAAGATATTAAATTTTTTTGTAATAAATTTTAGAACTGAAATATTTAATAACCCCAATAAAACTTTTGAGTAAATTTTAAAATTTAAATTTTTAATTTTAGTGACTATAAAATTTTTCAAAGAGGAAAAAAAAAATTAAAAAAAAATTTTGAATCTAAGAAAAGTATTAAAAGAAAAAAGAAAAAACTTTAAAAATTATTAATAATAAAAAATTTTCACCAAGAAAAACTGATAATGTGTTTAATATAGAAATAATTCCCCAACAGTGATTATGAAAATTATTAATGTTTTTAAAAAATATAAACATGTTTTTTGCTAAAAATAAGTTTGATGTGGGGGAATTAAAAAGTAATTTCCTAAGAAAAACTTTACCTTTTAAAATTTCCCATTGCAAATCGACCATACAGGACATCTTTTAAAGATGATACGGAAATAAAAAAGCAATTAGATGCATTATTGAAAGCAGGAATAATAAAACTTAAACTTTTCTTAAACTTGATTACTCATCTAGTGAGAGACAGAAAAATAAAACCTTCTGGGTTTGAATTTTTTGACGATATTTTAAAAAGCTAGAACACATCGTATGGAAAATCTTTATCCTGGATAGAGTATTAAATACAGTGGCGTAGCTATCAATGGGCTTGGTGGTGCCATGCATCGGGGCCCTCAAGCTTTGGGGGCCCCCTCGGACTCTGAACACCAAACAAATATAACTTGCGATAATTTCTCCCATATTTAAGACATAAATATAAAAGATTGCAACATAACTATAATCATGGCAATTCAGTTGAAAGTAATTTTGAACGTGTAGGGAATTCCCCTAAATTCTTTCACTTATTTGCTTGTGTTGCGCGAACTTTACTTATTAAAAAGTGTGTGTGTGTATACTATTTAATTTTTTTTGAAGTTATACTTCTTTTGGGGCGTTAGAGAAATAGAATGAGGGTAAATTTTACGATGCGTGCGCACACCGTCACGGATGCGAAAACGTTTTGTCTAGAAATATACAGAAAGGGACACAGATCATTCCCTCCTTCGAAATTCTCAAAAAAATACTTGTCTTCACTTCCCTGAAGAATGGGGCACCCGGGTTTGAATCGGGGACATCTCAAACTGCAGCCGAATGCTCTACCACTGAACTATACACCCCGTGGCAGCGAACCTTTGATTTTCGTTCCGTAGAAACGGATACGAAAATGCTTTGTCTAGAAATATACAGAACGGGACAGATCATTCCCACCTTCCACAGTCTGCCGAACCCATGTTAGTGGTCCTAATGTCCCTGTGTGCGGGGGTGTTTAAAATTATTTAAATCGTGATTCCAATTATTTAAATCGTAAATCCATTTTTTCTGCAAATGCATTATTGAATAACTACTGTATAGAAAAAATAACATTGAAATAGTTGAAATACAGAAAACTACTACCACTACGGCAATAGAACGCCAATTGGCCACTACTCCACTACGCCAACAGAATCTTTGAGAATAACATCAGTCACCTCGAGCGACATTAATTTGTTTCAAATATAAATAGTTCTTTCTGAATCGATTCTTATCATGTTTTACTCATTAATTTTCAAGTAAAATCCTTATGCTGATTCGTACTAGAAACAGTTTAAAAAAGAATGAATTTTGAAGATAAATGAATAATAGGTTATATTTTAGAAAATTATTCGAGCATATCAACCCATATTGCTTCTTTCCAAGAATTCATTTAAAATTCATTTCATTTCGTATAGGATCAAGTCTAAATTATAATACGATTTATAATTATTAATTAAACTAAAGTTTAGGATTATTAGATCCAATTTAATCCTACGCCATGTCTCAAAAAATATGAAACAAACAGAAAAATTGTTACAAAAAGAAAACAATTCACTGAAACGTAACGAACTTTTCAGAAGTTCTTCAACAACAGAAAAAGACAATATCACACAAAATAACGGAAGAAAACGACAAACAATTTTCGAATAAGCAATGTAAAGAATTAATTTCCTTAACTTGAAGGAAAAAAGGTTTAGCATCAAACAATTTTCAGTAAAGCACGTGACATCTGCATGGAGCTGTAAGTGATCATAAAAAGAAAGCACTGGCGTACTCAGTGGTGACCCAATTAAACTTCCTTTTTTAAAAAACCCAAAATTTTTAAAATTTTAGCTAAATTACTTTAATTTTTTTTTATACTAACCAACCCTCCCTTTCCCTAAATTTTTTTGCGTTCACTATAAAAGAAACCGTAGTGAACCCAAAACTATTATAATTAACATTATTAACCCGGAACTCGCGGGGTGTTTTTCACCCCAGCAACAAGAAAACCTTCACAATTCTAAAAAAAAATGCCAGACCCCCTTTTTCTGAGCGCCCATTTTAGGGCATTGAACCCCGCCCCATGTAATCAATCTCGCCTGAACGATTGGAATGTTTTTTTTATTTGGGGTGCTGAGAACAAAACCCCGAGTGGTGAGTTTATTTTCGTACTGAACATCGACGGAAAAGGTTTTTTTTTTTCCGCTTTCATTTTTTTTTAAATATATTAATATGCATGAATATTTTATTTAAAATTTCAATAAATGTGGTATAAAAATAATATAATTCTATAAAATAATTGTAAAATACAATTTTTTAAAAAAATTCAAAAACATTTTCTAGAAATTATGACAAAACTCCATGAGAAAGGGAGAAATAGCGACTTTGTCGTCTATAGATACTGTATCAACAGATTGAAAAATGAACTAAGTGAATTCGATGACTGCGTGATTTCGTAACCAAAGTTGGAGAGATGAACCTTGAAATCGTAAATTTTATAATACAGGTGGTGTTGATACCACTGATGAAATGTCAGTATATTTATGTATCGCGAATATGTAACCTTGGCCATTGCGAATATTTAAACATCTACTTAATACCGCAGGAATTAATGCTTCCTTTGTCTATCATTCGGTTCTTCCTGAAAATAAATGAGACATTCTATTATTAGAGGGGGTTAGAATGGATCTTGTGCAGCCACATGGGATATGGGATCGTATTTCCCAAACCTTAACAAAACACTCAAAAGAAGCTTTACTGACACAGAATATATTAAAAAGAGCATTAATCCCCCTAAAAAAGGGGTGTTGCACTGCTTGTCCACGGGTAAAAGATGTAAAAATTATTTGTTTTGTCTTCAATGTAAGAAAAATATGTGCTTAAAGCATATGAATAGTCTGCTCTGAATGTTTGAAAAATGATTAAAACGCTATTTTTCTACTTTTTATTATCCTTATCATTAATTATAAAGTATATTAATTACTGGTAATACGTTTTACTTGTGGTTTATGAAAAAATATAAAATTGTGTACTTGAAAATGAAAATTTTGTAGGTTTATTTAAATTTTTCTTTTTGGGAAAAAATTTTAAAAAGGATAAAAAAACCCCTTTTACTTCAAAAAAAAAAGAATTTTAAAAAATTTTTAAAAATAACAAATTTTGGGGTTTCCCCCCCAATAAAAGTTAGCGGGGGTGACCCGGGTTTTTTTTTTTTAAAATTTCAAAATTTTCAAATATAAATTAAATGGAAAAAAAGATTTTAAAAATTAAACCAAAAAAAAAAACTTTTTTTTTTCCATTTTAATAAAGTTTACATTTTAAAAGGTTAAATTTTAAAAATTTTCAAATTTTTTCAAAAAAAATTTTGGTTTTGATTTTTTTTTAAAAAAATTTTTTTAATTTTTTAAAACGGGGTTTTTATGAAATTTGGGAGTAAGAAATATGGAAATTTAAAATTTATTTTTAAATTTTAAATTTTTAAATTGTTTATGAAAAGTCAAAGATACGTTTATTTATTTTTTCAAAACAGGGGATTTAATTGATTATTATCAAAAAAATTGGATCATTAAATTTAGATTTTATCAAGGCAAAATTTTCTGGCACCATAAACTATAATAAATTTATCTTGCAATGTTTTAATCTGATTTTTAATATTATTAAAAAAGATTTTATTATCTGTACCAAAGTCATATTTATTAAGCTGCTGTGTAATATTAACTTAGAATTCTGTGAATGCCTCTATAGGCATACTGTATTTAATAGCTATTTTGTATATAAATCGCTCAATATCATTATATAACTATTTTTTTATAATTTTATTATTCGAAATCATAATTCTAAAACCAGTATCTTTATTCATTATGTTTCTAAGATTATTGTCTTTTACAATATTGAGGTCACCAGTAACAACATGCTCGGATTCACTGTCAGTAATGGCACGTACTAAGCAGACTGCTCGGAAAACCGCTCAGAACTTACCACCCCCTACTGACCATGACATTTGCAACGAACTAACGATGATCCAAATGAGATTGGGGCCCTTCGATCCCAAATGACTGTCACCGAAAAAACCGATCAGATGCCGCCTGAAAAAACCAGATCCGCCGTCACATGATGAAATGACGAAAAGAGAGAAAACGTGACGAACAGAAAAGGAAATTCGACCAGATATAGGTGAGTTGACTTTTCTTGGTTCTGCCCAAAACGCCTGTATCATACGGGAAAACGAACCCCTAAATATGTCTAACATATTAAATGATCTAACCCAAAAGGAATTAGCTAGTTTTGAGGAAATGCTCAAATCTGAGACTATCGCGAAGAATAAACTAACACCCCCCAAAGAAATGATAGATAAAACCGAAACTGCTAAAGATACAACAGAAGATAACTCAGTTCCCAGAAAAAATACCCGTACCAAGGACTTCATCTCCCCCACAAAATTTGCAAAGAAGCAAAAAGTCGCGGAGAATGACCCCATTGGTGCTTCCACACCCATTAAGATAGCAAACCAATACCAGGCCCTTGCTGGAAACAGCACGATCCCGGATCCGGATATCGCAGTGGTGCCAGTTGCCACCCGAAAATTACCCCCCATTAACCTAAAATTCCAAACGAACTACAAACCAATTGTCAAAGAAATATCGCAAAAATTCCCTACTTCCAGCACAAAACTGTCTGGAGAATTTCTAAAAATATTTGCGACCTCGCCCGATGAGCATCGTAACATCACCGATTTCCTTACGGAAAAAGGTGAACAGTACTTTGCCATCCAGCCGGTCGCAAAACGCCCGCAGAAAGTGGTCATTAAAGGCCTACCTATTAGTACCGACGTAGATGACATTAAAACCGACTTAACAGAGCGGGGCTTTGATATTATCAAAGTTGCCCAGCTCACCAAAGCCAAGACCAAATTTAAACTCCCCTTCTTCTTAATCGAATTAAATAAATCCCCGACTCTCCAGACATCTTCAAACTACAAAAGTGTTGCTACCTTACTATTAAGATAGACACTTTCAACAGACGCCCAGGGCCTACGCAATGCTACAATTGCAACTTTTTCCAACATTCCTCACAAAATTGTAAAATGACTACCCGATGTCTAAAATGCGGCCAGCCGCATCGAACGAGTGACTGCCCCATTAAAACGACAATAGAAAATCCAACTTGCATTAATTGCAACGAAAAAGGCCACCTGGCCAACTCGCACCACTGCACCAAATTCCCTAAGCAAAAACCCAAAAAAGGAGAACCCTCCCAGGACCGAAATAAAGAAAAACCCCAAAATATCTTTAGCTCCGCTAAAATAAGAGAAAATACTTCTTATGCAAACGCCTTAAAAGGCGAACAAAAGATGGCGCCACCTCCTGAGCAGACCAGTAATAAATCAAAAGAAACCCCTCTCGGGGAAAACAGACAACCTGAGACCGCAGCAAAAGAAGAATCCTTTGGATTCATGGATGCTGTTATTGAACTGAAAAAATTCTTTACCGACTACCCCTCGCTTCTCGAGCTAGGCAAAAAACTCAGACAGGCCCAAGGCGATGAAAGACTTGATGTCTTTTATCGTCACCTGATGAACAACTAATCCAAATGATATCCATCCGGGACACGTAACCTAAGTCTTTTCACCCATCAGCTTTCTTCGTTTTCTTCACCCTAAGGCAGTTTACATTATTCCAAATTACTCTAAATTAACAATGGCAAACCAAGCATACAAAGTCAACCCTATATTCAAGATAGGAGATTAAGACCTCTTCGGAGATCAGGTGCTCCGTGCAAACATCCCCAACATCCCTAACAACATGCTTGTGATGTTTATCTATGAATTCTTTAAATTCATTACATTTACATATTAAGTTACCTTGCTTTATAGGCACATTATAGTTAAAAATTGATCTACCTATTTTTTTATTGTATTTAAAAGCTTTTTTAATAGTAATATTTTGAATTGGGAAAGATGACATGTGTTTTTTAAAAATGTCAGAAAAATTAATATTATCATATGATTTATTCATATATAAAAGTGTACAATATTCTATTTGATAACCCTTATTTACATTAACTTTTATGTTATGTTTATGTTTCAAAAATTTGCGTATGTCCTTTATAATATGCACAGCATGGCAATCTTTAATTTTATTTGAAATAAGTACATCTTCTGTTATATGTATAGTAGAATATTCAGGTTTTTTCAGCATGAACGTCAGGAAATCTAAAAAACAAAAGGTTTACAAAAAAGAATTAATCAGGAATTTTTCATCACCAAAAGACGGATGGCGCTGTCTTCTGGCCCTGCTACGAATGAAGAAAGCTTAGGCATGAATGAAGAAAGCTTAGGCATTTCATAGATCTCTTCTTAGTGATGTAAAGAACAAAGTCTTTGTATGTGGTAAAAAAATTTCAATTTTAACTTGGACAGACAGCTTAGATATGGCATTGGTAATCACACTAATCACGAGATACGATATATAATAATACTTTTGAACAAAACGTGTCTTTTTTTACCACCTTTTTTTTCCAATAAAATATAATATATATAAATAAATTTGTAAAGAAGATATATTTTACGTTTTGATGCTTCTTTAGCGCAACTTAACTGGTGCGTGGGTTCATAGAATATTAGGGCGATTTTTTCTATTTTTAAAGTTATACTTCTTTTGGGGCGTTAGAGAACGGCATGAGGGTAAATTTTTTCAATGCGCGCGCATCCTGGCACGAATGTGACGCAAAACCGTCATGTATGCTAAATTCCTTTGACTAGAAATATACAGAACGGGACAAATCATTCCCGGCTTCGAAATTCTCAAATAAATATTTCTCTTCACCCTGAAGAAGGGGACACCCGGGTTTGAACCGGGAACCTCCCGTTGCTTGACCATCTAATTGAAAGCATGGTCAGAAGGTGTAAACTTTGCATACAGAAGAGGTGGGGATCACATACCCTATTAATGTCCTTTTTTTCATTTTATGCTGTTTATTTTCACTTTATACATAATTCTGTTCAAGTCTTCAGTATGACATTATCTGATAACTTACAAAAATTTAATATTGTTTTCATTTCTGTATATAATTGTTGATTTTGTTATATGTATAAATATATATGCTATTTTACTGCCAAATTTTGCGTCAATCAAAGCAGTATTTGTTGATTTTTTTACATTTTAAATCTTCGTACTTAACTTTTGGAAGTGAGTGTAGATATGAATCAGAAATAGGTTTATAATTATATAATGATATAATGGTTTATAATTATATAATAATTTTTTGTGAGAAATTTACTTGGAATAAATATCCTCTTAAATCTAAATTTTAGCAAGAACGGCTCCTAAATTTTAGGTTGCAAATTCATGTAGAATACATAGGCTTTATGCAGGCTTTTTGAAGGTCCTCCAACAAGATCCCTCAACTTTTACAACATAACTGAGGTTAGCTAATTGGAAGAAATTTTGGTTATTCGCATTTCTTGGTAAAGCTACTTGGAAATATCGAAGTAGGAAGCAAGTTTTCTTAGATATGATTTGGATACCGCTGATAACAGTGTATCCAATTTCCTCTAAATAATTTTGAATATCTTCTGTTTCGTGAAGATAGAAAGACCATAAATGACAATTTAAATAAGTTTCTCTACTTTGGGTTTCATGACGTAATAATTAAAGTCACTACCTTCCACCAAGACATGAGTAAGACTCCAATATTCGTCATCACTATAGTAACATATAGTTTAATAAATTCATCGGAAGTTTTACTTTTCATGTCGGGAAATTTTTCATTAATTATCTTAATCTGCTCTCGATAGCTAATCTTAATTTTAATCATTATTGATGTTGGAGGCTCGAGAGGAGTTTGCACGGAATTAGTTGGGAGTGGTAGCTCCACATCTTGTTTACTTTGAGCAAAATGGTTATCCGTTTCATTTGGTTCAATATTTGCTATTGGAGAGTCAGGTCTGGCAGTTTTTTTGGGGAAACAAAGTAATCCAAAGATTTCTTTTGTTTGCGTTTTTTTTATTGTGTTTACCGTTAAGTTATGAGTTATTACTTTCATTGTAATTTAAGTTTTTTTTTTTCATTATCAAAATAAAGCATTATTTCCTACTGGAACCGAGTAATGGTTACGCACCCGAACCTGACGCTACATTTTAGCTCACTTTTAAGCAAAACGCGCCTAAAGAAGTTATCACTTTAAAAAATGCTTTATAACAATACAACATAACTCAGGAGACACTATTAAAATAAAAAAAACTAAATTACTCTAATATTTTACATTTTTTTTTCCTCAAAGAAAATTTTCCCAGTCCCTCACAATGTGAGCGTCTCCTGTTTATTTTACCATTGATTTCCCTGTCGATAAGTGAGTGCCTTTCAAAAAACAGTGGAAGAAAATGAAAATACTTAATATAATTACTTAAAAAGTGGTAAAGCAAGTTACGTTTAGAAAGAGAATTTTATAAAACCATTGCTAAACTAAGCATTTACGCTAAGTAGTGCCAATCTGTGCCGATTTAAGATAATTTCAGGCCTTGGGCCCATAGGATCTACGGGCCGCATGTAGCTTACTGAACCTTTTTATTTTGCCCCATTGCTTCGAGAAATATACTTATTTATGAACATTGTATTAAATATTTGGTTCGAAATTTTTTCTCAAGAAATCAAATGTATCAATTTTGCTTTTTAGTGTCGTACAGGTACGAATTGATATTCTTTTTCTATTTGCAACGGTTACGGTTAGTGATAACAGACAACAGTGGAGTAGCGACAATTATATGGATTTTAACTAATTTTTAACTCTCATATCTTGCAAATGAAAAATATTCGAAGAAAGTAAATCGTTTCAAGACGATTGAGAGGTTGACTATTTTGTAGTAAAAAACAAACATGGATCAGTAATTGTTTGATTTGTCACGAAAGTGCTGTAATTAAAAATACCAATAAACAGGAATCATTCAATGACACTTTTCCTCGAAGATCTCTTTCAAGAGGCTTTCTTGAATAATCTTTGCAACATAAACAAAATGTTTTGTCAGTGGTAATATCACAGCGGTGACAAATACATCCTATGAAGTTTGTTATATTATTGATAATCATATGAAACCGTTTACTGATACAGAAATTGTGAAAGAGTGTTTCTTAAATGCTTCTAATTTAGTGTTAGTGACAAAAATAATAATAATAATAAAGAAATTATAATTAAAAAAAGCAAAACAGAAGTTATAATATTTTGATCAATTTTCTACATTTAAAATTTCCAATGTTATCTTGGTCTTAAAGCATTTCTCCCCACCCCCTTCCCCCATTTATCCTCATGTTGCGACCCGCGTGAAATATAATAACTAACATATCGTCGGTCTAATTATCAGACTGCGTAACTCCACCGGTCTAACTGATTTGATATAGGAGTGCAACGCGCCAAGCGCTTTTTAGCGCGATTTCTTAATCGCGCCAAGCAGCGGTGAAGCAAAACAAGTTTCGTCATGCCTCACTGTGCGCTCCACTTTTAATTTATTCCTTCGATCAGTATAATTACTATTTTTTTTTATTTCATAATAAAACTAGATTTCGAAAGGAGAGTGGTGGCAAGGTTTTAACATAAAATAAATACAGCAGAAAGTAATATTAATGTATTACGCTACCAGATATAAATTATTTACACTATTTTAAGCGTTCATTGCACAAAATTTGTTACAATGTGTAACTTTTGCTGAGCAGAGATCAGTTTAGGAAGGTGTTTTCAAAAATCAACTCACAAGAGATTTACGGGAAGTTATAAATAAAAAAAATCCTTTTTATCTGCTATTACAGACTTAAAATTATATATTTTTTTATTTTTGTTGAACTGAGATATACAAAAAGCTTTTTTTTTTTTTGTTTTGTTTAATTTGCAATTCTCGATTGTAATATTATCGCCTATCTTGGCGAACATAAACAAGCGCTTTCGAAGATCAAATACGCTTCTTTGAAATCTTTGGTATTTTTAAAAGTAGGAAGAATTTGAGATAGTTTTTGAAATTGTGTTTGAATATGTTTGCTACGATTTTAAAGAGATATATTATATTACAACAGCAGAAGTCACACTAATGTTATTTTAATTTAAATTACATGTATAACTAAAACATTCAGTACTATACAGTGCAAAATGTATTTTTTCGTATTAAATAAAGAATTTTGATCTGTTTGTATTTAGTTTTATTTGTTCCCTATAATCACAAGTCAAAATTATTTGATGGCACGCCTAACACTCTTTAAACATTTCTTTAGAAAAAATGGCACGTTGATCCAAAAAGGTTCGCCACCCCTGTTCTAGGGGTTCCGTAAGCCAAAAATGTTTGAAGACCACAGACCTAGATATAACTTTCGATTCGCTTGTGCAGATGGCGCTAGTAGTCGCAATTAGTAAATCTAGATTACCGTATAACAGGATAAAAAATGCAAAAAATCTATTTTTTGTGAGGTGAGTTTGATGGAGGTAAATATAATTTTAAAATAAAATCCAAAATAATTAATACTTTGATCAATTATGCACTTTTTAAATGTCCCGGTCTTATAGTGTTCCCCCTTCTCATTAATCCTCATATTGCGGCCGCCTGAAATATTTGTTATATGCATGTGGCCCGGCTGAAAACATGTTTTAGTACTGCTGATCTAAATCCTAAGATTCTTAGTATATTTCTTAGAAAGACTAATAAATATGAAACTTAAATAGATGTTGTATTATCTTAATTAGGTACATCACATATTTTTGACAGGATCAATTGAAACTTGTAAAAAATGATATTGATGCTCACACAAAAGTGCTTCACACAAAATGTAGTATATTAACAGCTTTCCACTTCCTCTCGTAAAACTGCCAGTATTTACTCTTAATTATATATATCAACTGAGTTTCATTTCGTTTTTTATTTCTAGAAAGAATACGAAAAACAATACTTAAAGCAATAGTCAGAAATCATAACGCTGTGATACGTTGCAGAGAAAACTGCTTTGGGGTGTCTCCAAGAAAAATATTATTGTTGTCGCAAGAGGACGCTAGTGCGTGTAGTAAGAGATAGCATGGCAAACGCAAAATAAGTGTTTTCCAGCAGTCTCTAACTTTTAATTTTGATTTCCCAATTTTTAGTGAACTTTAGTACTGTGGAATAAACAAATAAATTAAACTTTCTGCAAAAAAAGTGTTGCAGCGACTTAATTAGGATGTTAGGTCACGACTTAACCAGGAGCGCGCAACTTTGATAACGGCTAGAAAATATGATTTCCATTTAAAATGACGATACCCGCTGTGCATCTTTTCGTCGCTAGACGACGCTTAACGCCGACCGTAAGCATCTACACTTTTCAGTATGTTCTAATATTAAATGTAAATAAATCTATTTGAGGCTATAAAATGGTAATTTGCGACCGAAATCGTTTCAAACGAAATAGCTGAACTTCAGGAGAGTATAGCTAAGAAAAATTTATTTGATTTATTTTTTATATTTATTTCGTCCATGAATTGCGGTCACATTTTAACTTTGTCTACAGAAGCGCCATCTAACACTGAAATTAACATGTTTAAAAAGTACACATTGAATATAATTAAAGTTTCCAAACGCTATGTAAAAAAAGAACCACACTGATCAAATTTTTTGAACGTAATATCGTCGGCCTAATTATCAGACTGCGTAACTCTCCACCGGTGTAACTGATTTGATATAGAAGTGCAACGCGCCAAGCGCTTTTGGGCTTAATTCCTTAATCCTTTTGTTTTGTCTACGCCACGCCTCAGTGCGCCCCGCTTTTAATTTATTCCTCGATCAGTGTAATCACTACTTTTTTTTATTTCATAATAAAACTAGATTTCGAAGGGAGAGGTGAGGGCAAGATTTTAACATAAAATAAATACAACAGAAAGTTATATTAATGTATTACACTTCCAGATATAAATTGTTTACACTATTTTAAGCATTCATGACACAAAATTTGTAACAATATGTTACTTTTGCTGAGCAGAGATTCCGTGGGGGAAAAAAACCGAAACTAACCCTAATATACGTTATCCCCATAGCAACCACATTATCGCACGATAAATATATCTAAGTAAACCATATTGTAATATTATCACCTATCTTGGCGAACATAAGCAACAACTTGGTGCCTAGCCCTATTGTATCAAATTAGCATCCCAGATGGAGTTACGCCGTTTGATAATTAGACCGACGATATGTATGTGGCTCGCGAGAAAGATCTGGGATATGTATGCGGCCCAGCAGAAAAAAAGTTTGAGTACACCTGCATTAGAGGATCGAAATTTATTTCCAGAAAACCTGGTTATATATATATATATATATATACATATATAATCAGTCCAGATTATTCGGGCCTCTCGGCGCTTGCACCAAGCGCCCGATGGATAAACCGGCACTGGTACCAATAACATACAGTAAAAAAAGCGCCATCTATTGAGATGCACACTGTTATTTCTACACTAGTTGTCCATTCTCAGACGGTGCTATTTACCGAAGTGTTCATACGCCATTTGCAAAAGATTAGTTAATAGATATTTGAAAAAGTCGTATTAAATGAAAATTAACTGTATCGGAAAGATTTTTCAATAATCAAATGGCCGCATGGATTTTCAGAATAAAAAAATTAGGAAAATAAAATAGTGTGGGGAATGTTATGAAATTAAAAAAAGTATAGCATTTTTAAATTCTTACCTTCAGTCATAACACACATACCGAAAAATCCGGCGTATAACGCGCACTTTTAACACAAAAAAGATCGAAATTAAGGGGTGCGCGTTATACGCCGAGAGTATAAAATATAGAGCTTTAAAAAATTTATACTTATATATCGAAATACTGTTTATTTAAAAGAAATAACATACTTTATGAACTTTCAATGTTGGATAATATGAAAAGGTATTCTTTTTTGACCTTTTTAAGGCGAATAAACGTACACTGTTTCTTGTTACAATTAATCCATTCAGGCGATTTTCTAGGACCCAGTTGAAAATTTTTTTTAAATAGGCCATTTCGTTACTTTTTGTAAAGCACATTTTACTTTGGCACGTTGATTATTGTCATTTCACCCCCCCCCTTTGGAGTTTTGCCAATATCAAACACCCTTTTGCTGCACACGATTTTTTTTTTTTCAAATTACATTAAAACCCGGCACTGTGTTTTCACTTTTCCCGGGACATTTTTACTGCCGCCGTTTAAAGCGTATTCAAATTATTCATAGCCAGCATTGAATATACTACAGACAGCGAACATAAAAGATCAGGCTTGTTCTTTTATTTCAAAAAAACGCCCCCTCGTACATCACACGAAAAAGGAAAAAGAAACAAAAACGTGGGAAAATCCAGCCATGGCGCTGATTCGGTCCCCTTCTTCTAGCGCTTTTGGTTGTATAATTCTAGAAGTATACTATTTCAAAAGAGAGTCTGGAATGATTTATCCAATAAATAATGACATCGAAACATAAGAAGATTGCACACGTACATTTCAAATTTTTTCGTAAAAAAGGGGGTGCGCGTTATACGGCGAATATACCTAAAAATTAAAAAATACTGCTTGAAAGTATAGGTGCGCGTTATATGCCGGATTTTACGGTAAATCTTTTTCCTTATCATAATCAATTATTCTTTAAGTACCAGTTTGGGGGGCTTTTTCTTAAAATTCATGAGGAGATAATTTGTTACTTTATTATTGCGTATATTAGTACGATTGATAGGCGATGTCGTTATCATTTTTATTTTTGCCTAATGAATTTTTAAATTATACAGCTATTATTAAAACATTATTTAACATGAGATATGCATATCAATTTCGAAGAAGGTAAACCTATGTTATATGCAAGATTATGTAAGTAAGAGGCTGTGTAGATCCTCCACCATTTTGGAAAAATACAGTTATCAGAAACTACTTGGGTAGGTTAGGCCTCCTTTAACCTGCGCATCTTGAACTTCAGTATGAATTTACTTATGTTTCATGTTATAATTAACAATTCAAAGCAAAATGTTATCTTGTTGTTTACGAGAAACATTGCAGATATATAAGCAAGAGCAAGCATTTATTCAGACCTATGCTCATACAATCAGTAATTTAATTTGAACATGCAATATGTAAGAAATAAAAAATTATTTAGGTTATATACTAAAAATTATTATTAAATCAGAATATTTTAATGAACATTTTGACTTTTTAACAAATGGGAAATTGCAGAGGATTTAAGAAAAATGAGGACTGAAAATTTTCATAATATCTCAGAACAGAAAAGAAAATAGAAAATCAATTCTCTTTCAAAAAGGAAAAATAAAATCTCTATAAAAAAAGTGTGTGGTTACTTATGTACGCAAGTAAGAAGTTATACTTCTTTGGGTAACAAGATTAAAATCTCTTTAAAAATCTTTAGCAGGGCAAGATGGGCCAAGGGCAAAAGATGGTGACGAGCAGATTTGAACGATACTAACCTTCAGTCAATTGGACCAGCCAAAATAATCACGATTTAAATAAATTAAAACACCCCCGCACAGGACCAATAACATGGGGTATCAGACTGTATCTGGAGATGAAGTGAGCCGAATGTGATATCTGATGTCATCTCATATTGAATGTCTAGGGCGAGAAGAATCGTTTTCTGAGAAAATTAAGACATCCGCCTGAAGAGCCCTCCGAGTGCGTAATACGAAATAATTAAAACATTTAATAGAAGCAGGGCCCCCAGCAACCTCGAAACTGACCCCTGGTTGTGAGCAAGTTACGCGAGGAATCCATTAGAACCGGTCCGAATCTGTGAAGTTGAAATGGATGGCGCTAGCTCGGGAAAGGAAAACGAAATTCTCCCCAGGAGTGGAACAACTGTGACGTAAATGGTCATGTACATCCTAACGATACACAGAGTAGTAGGTGACCCCAAAATTTCATCCTTCTATCTCTGTAATACCGTTACGTCATCAAAAGATCAAACCCCATAGGAAAAACATGGGGATTCTAATTTTAGTGATAACGCCCCTCAAGCCCACTATCTACACATGAATTATAACAGATGAAACAGCTCAACGAGGAGAACCTATGGTCCGAGTTTCATTAACGAATCTCAAAAATCCTCGGAGGTATGCGGGATTTAAAAAAAATTATAACTTTAAAATAATTTTAAAATGTTAAATATGGGTGAAGAAATGGGGCTATGGTCCTGAAAAAATATATCTAGGATGCTCATAGGAAGAACAATCGAATCCAGCCGGTACGGTCGACCAAGATGGCATAGGATTCGAGTTATTTCTGGGGAAGCCCTGTAGGGGAGGGGCAATTCCACGTAAAGCTCGCGCTAATACGAAAATATGGCGGACCTCCAAAAATCAAGTTCCAAGCTCAATTCCTTAGGAGGGGTGAAATTTTTCCAGTCCACATAGGATTAACATGGGAGCATGATATTTTAGTGCTTAAGCCCTCCTCATGCCTACACAATGTGAATGAAGCAGATGACTGGATGGGTCTCGACGAGTGGAACACTTGGTTCAAATCTCAAGTCCGAGACTCGAACAGAGCCAAGATATTGTGAATTTAAAAAATTCAAAAAGTTTAAGACAATTAAAAACTATGGAAGAAATAGCCCTATGAGCATGAACTTATAATAACTGGAAGAGCAGATAGAGAGGGATCGAATGAGCCAGGTCCTAATGGACTGTGAGGCTCGGGTGCCGAGATATTGGCCAAAAGCTGTAGAGGGGGAATGCACAGGGGATGCGTCCCAACAGATATGGTTTATAGAAATAGTTATTATGATCCCCAAATATCAGTCCCATAGCACCAAAAAAGTGGCATGTTAAAATATTAGACAACGGTGTGCGCGCGCGCATCGGTGTCGTGAAGGTAAAAATTTAAAATCGTAAAAATTTACCCTCATCCTTTTTCCCTAACGCCCAAAAAGAAGGAAAACTTCAAAAATAAATATACGAATACAAAAGGCTCTTATAATTTGCTACAATGTAGTAAATGTGTTTATGTTCATCGCATTGCGTTCGTAGTAAATACATCTATAATCATATACTTGCAATTGTTATTTAAATAGGTAAACTAATATTTACTCTTATGTTTTATGTACATGAAACACAATTTAAAGATTAATTTACTAATTTTTTAATTTCCTGTAAGTATGTTTGGTTTAATAACAAAAAGTGTTCAAACAAA
The DNA here is from genome assembly GCA_019973955.1 of Trichonephila inaurata madagascariensis. NCBI lineage: Eukaryota > Metazoa > Arthropoda > Arachnida > Araneae > Nephilidae > Trichonephila > Trichonephila inaurata. The sequence goes on from BMAV01019508.1 coordinate 26,513, forward strand.
TGCATCAGAGAAGCTCCTCAGAGGTAGAGACATTCGACTGCTAATTGAGAGGTTCCCGGTTCAAACCAAAGGTGTCCCCTTCTTCAGGGAAGTGGAGAAAAATATTTTTTGAGAATTTCGAAGGCGGGAATGATCTGTCCCGTTCTGTATATTTCTAGACAAAGCATTTTCGAATCCATTCCTACGGAAAGCAAAGGTTCGCTGACACGAGGGTATAGCTCAGTGGTAGAGCATTCGACTGCAGATCGAGAGGTCCTCGGTTCAAACCCGGCTGTCCTCTTCTTCAGGAAGTGAAGAGAAATTTTTTTTTTTTGAATTTTGAAGGCGGCAATGATCTGTCCCGTTCTGTATATTTCTAGACCAGTGATGGTGAACCTATGATCC